>VZSG01001047.1:3808-38349 GCA_013398315.1 Nothoprocta pentlandii | reverse complement strand
CGCGCGGCATGCCGGGAGATGTAGTCCGCCGCGGCGGCCGCCATGACAGCGCCGCCCTCCCGCGCCCCTTTGCTTTAGGACCCCCGTGGGATTATTAGGGAATCGCGCAGCATGGGCGGCAGGGGACGTGGGCAGCGTAAAGCCCGAGCGCAGGGTGTCCCCCGGCCCCGGAATGGGGTAGGCGCTGTGAGGAGAAGGGAGCCCCTGTCAGTGTGAAGCGCAGCGGGGCACCTCCCCGGCCTGGGCCGCGTTTAAAGCACATCCCGAGGGGAAAAATCCAGTGACGCTTTTAAATGCTCAAACGAGGGTATTTCTGCATTTGCAAAGCAGCTATCCCCGCCGCCTGCTCTCGGAGAAAGCTCAGTCTGTTAATTGATGATGGGCTGCGCTTCAAACGCATGCAGAATTATCTGGGCGCTAGTGTTACACTTCTAGGGGAAAAAAAATGAAGAGTTTGGCTTAATTTGGCAAAATTAAAAGCATTTTGCTAATGTCAGTATAAACCCTAGGCAGAATAGACACACCTGGCAGGTACTGATTGAAAAAGGAGATCTGACAAAAAGAAGTGACAAATCAGTAAAATAACCCCGCAAATATTAATGCTATGAAGAAAAAGACACATGTAAAACAGAAATCTCAGTGTTCCCACAAAAAGAAAAAACTAAACAGCGAAGGTGATCCATTCCAGGATCCTTAACCATGTGGTTAAGGCAGGGGCCGGCGGATTCAGAAAGGAGGATTTTGGTTTCCAAGTGTGTTTCCAACTGTATTTCCAAACACTCTAGTTGCAGTGAATGGCACGGATATTTATCTAAATTTTGGGGAAGGGATCGGCTCAGGCCCCATCCTCAACCATCACAGCGGGATAGGGAGACGCCTCCCTTGCGGGACACGTGTGTCCGTCCACTGATGGCAAAGGAAGACGGATTTCCAATATAGATTCCCTGCGAAAATTTTAGATGATTAAAATTGAGCGAGGTGGATGCCATATTAGCCAGCCTGTCCTGATCTCGTCTTTCAGGATCCTTCATTCTCCATGAAAACTGAGTGCATCCTAAAATCTGTGGTACATTTTCTGGACGTGACTCTCTGCACCAGAAGAAGCCTGGAGTAGAAGCTGCTCCAATAAGTTGACATATAATCAATACAGAAGTGGTACATGCAGGGAAAGCTTTACAGCTTGTCACCAAACTACTGCTTAATGAGAGTGCTAAATCTCTTCACTTTTATTAGTATTAAAATAATTTAAACAAAACAAAAAAAAAGCTAAAGTTGCTTTCATCGGTGTTAATACTCTTAGCTAATGAGAAGACATTCTCTGGATAAAAGAATAATATCAATCTGAAGAGGTGAAAACTAATGCCCAATAGTGAAACTCATCTGAATTTTAAAGGTTAGAGTTGTTAATCTTGGTCGGTTGACTTAGATTGGCGTGAGGCATGAGGGAGGATGGCATGAGGGAATGTAATGGATGGTTTGGGAGTGATTCATGTATGGAAGTCCCTCCAGGAGAAAGGGGGTGAAATTATCATTTTTGGACTGTTACTCGCATTTTTGTTGTTTTTATTGGTATGGGATTCGTCACCCAACATAAGCAATTAAAAGTCACCTGTCTAGGTTTAACTTCTGGGTGACCATTCTAACGTGTGTAGGGAAATAATCCCTCAAATCTCAGCAAATATACTCAACGTAGACACCTAGGCATAGATCGCTGTGGACATCGCTTACCCGAGCTCAAGCTGCACGTTTCTCTCCCGATCCAGTTGTGCTTTTAGGGAGCAGCCGCATGTCCAACATTAATCAACTCCGTCCATTGACGCCGGCGGCTCGGGTGACCGCAGACTGTAAATCAGTAAAACTAAAATTTCCTGCTCCACCAGGAAGCCTGCCAAGCGATGGAAACGACCTTTGGGTCCAACGAGGGGAATGCCAGCTGGAATCCAGCTTGCAGGCGGTGGTTCCTGAGAGTCAGCAGCGATTTGAGATGATTACCTGGCCCCAAGGGAACTTCAGGTCAGCTTTTCCGAGTCGTTAAGTGCTAATCACTTGGGGAGTCACCTGCCATCTCCTGTCCACCTCCAGCTTGCTGATGAAATAAATGATAGCATTACCTAAAGATGAAAGAAAGGCAGAACATGCCAACAGCTTATTCAGGCCCGTAATTTAGAGCTTCTTTATAAGCCATTGTACTCGGCTTTCTAGCAGATTTTTATTTTTCAGAGGAAGAAGTAACTTTTTTTTTTTTCTGATAAATTAGTTTCCAAGGTAGGGAAAACACCTTCTTGCGTGTAGATCAGCTGCTTATGTCACTGCTCTCACTGCTCAGTTGTCTTTCCTTCCTCTTTTGCTCACTTCCAACATTGCAGTCTATGCTCATGTACACACCAGTGGAAAAAAAAATCATAAATAAGTTTCCTCCGCACTAACTCAGGCATTCAGTTAATATCCTTGCAATTAGGAGTTCTCGTTTTCCACGGAACTCAACGAAACACCAGTAATCTGAAAATGAGAGGCACTTGCTTTGAAGTCAACATTTAAGACGCGTGAAAAGGTAATGATGGGGTAATAACGTTTTTCTTTCTTTTCTGTGGCATCCGTTGACATTTTTATAAGCTTTTATTTAACACGTCAGTTGACTCTGAAGGGCTGATTTGTCAGACGAAACTGTCTGCAGAGTCAAGTTTCTACAGCTGATCTAATCATCTCTCACTCTCTATAAATGGGGGTGAGTTGGAGGCACCTCTAAGAGGTGACGCATTTTGCCCCAGGTGAGATATCCTGAGCAGCTTGGGTGAATTGACCTTGCAGCAGCTCCTCCTTTCTCCTGACTCTAAATGAAGCTTTAAAGGACTCCCTCAAAAGGTGGCTCTCCTTTGAGTTGTTATGTGTCGGAATTGGCATATGGATTCTATTCATCGTCTGCTTTTCAACATACATTGATTTTCTATATGCATTTTATTTATTTAAGGGTATTTGCTTATAAGGATCTCTGCTCAGGGTACACTGGCCAGTCTAAATGTCATCCATGGAAGTGGAGAGCTATTAACTACTCCAGTGTTCAGCAATGGCAGAATAAATAACCGGCATCATCCTTTCCTCCCTTCAAGGCACCACGGACTCAGGATGAAATTTTGAGAACAAAATTAATGAGACAACAGAGCAGAAAATATCAAAAATATAACAGGTTCATGTGCTTTCCTGGAACCATCTCAGTAATGGAGCTGAAGTCATCCTTTGCAGCCATCGTTCCAGGAGTGCTGAAGGTGTAAGAAAGGCAAAAGTTTTGAGAGAAACGAGTTAAGCACCCAGTTCCAGGGTACTAGAAGACAACTGGGTTTCTATTAAAATAAAGCAGCACCCAGTTTTTCTACAGTGCGTCTGGAGCTGGTTTGTGCTCTTTGCTTTTTGTCCCTCTCAAGGGCACGCGTTTGCTAAGGGGATGGCGACGAGGACCAGCGTTGACCGGTTCGTTCTCTTGGGGACCAGGGACAGTCGGGAGGTGCAGGTCGTTCCCTTCGTGCTGTTCCTTCTGTCCTGCATCGCTGCCTTGGTGGGGAATCTCAACATGACTGGGTCAATGCGGCTCCGCTCTCGTCACCCGCTGCCACCTCACTGGGCCAGACCTAGCCCCAGCACCACTGTCAATGATCATGTGCTTTTTGTCATTGTCACCTTCGCTGTACCCAGCGCTTTATCATTCATCCTTGCCCCTTATGGTAACATCTTCTCAACCAACCTGAGGATCCACTCCTCAGAGTGCGAGTACAAAGCTTTCTCCACCTGCACCTCACACTTGAGATCCATCTCCTTTCCTTATGGGACCCCGATCTTCTTGTACCTCCGCTCCAGCTCTGGCTGCTCCCTGGACCATGACAAAGTGGTGTCTGTTGCCTACATGCTGGCGGTCCCCATGCTGAACCGCCTCATCTGCGGCCTGAGGAGCACAGATGTGAAGGGTGCTCCCAACATGCTCCTCGAGGGAGGTTACAATCCTTTCAGAGATACCAAACTGGCAAAGGGGTGCCATAAATTAAACAGAGTAGACTGGGACACTCTTGAAATTTGGTCTCCATTTCGCTACCGACCATTCAAGCTAAAAGACCGTGGGCGAGAACAGCCATCATGAGGACCTACATTCCTGCGAGAGCCATTGCTGCTGAAATCTAGCAAGCAAACTCCTCCTTCCTGACCTGTCCTGCTGTAGCTATACTGTGTGATTTTACCCTGCAATCTTAGTCCACTGCTCGTACTCAGAGCCTTGCCTGCCCTCCTTTCCCACACACCATACTTCAAAGATATTCCTGGTGTCATCCCATAAGGAGCTGTGTTTCTCAGATGGAGAAGTATCCCTCAGATTATTTAGCTCCTTCTGTCCCAACAGCAGCTCTTCAGGAGGGCACGATAGGGTGAAGATCCAGACCCTCATGAGTGTTTGCTAAGAATAAAACTGTGCTAACAGGTGTGGTACCAGAAGCATTTCTAATTGGCAGTGGATGCCCACAACTGTTGACTTGGCAGAAGCCAAGTTTTCTAATGCTCAATGCTCTTTTTTAAGTTGGAATAAATGCAAGCTGCACGTGTGCATTCCTCAGAGAGGGCTGAGCAACCAGGCACAGCTTGGTGCAATTGGTTCTGATACTGGACATCTTTGGCTGGAGGTCACCATGCAGACTGGGTAGCTAAGGAGGAGTCAGTGTCAGTGATGGACAAGCAAAGAGCACCTAAGGACAGAGACCCTTCCTGGTTATTCCAAAGCTGCCTGGAAACCTTCCATAGAATGGGAACTCATGGGTTCAACCCAACGGCAGCACTGTGTGCAGATAACCTGACTTGCTGAGGGTTTGTCTGTTTTGTTTTGTTTTACTGGGATCCTTTACACAAGAAATCTATCTAGTTTTAAAAATAGGTAAAAAAAAAAAGTGTTTGCAGGTGCCAGCTGTGGGTTTAAATGGAAAATGTTCTCTCGGAGAGCTCTCTCAAATATTTATTTCTTAGCAGAACTGATGCCAGTGAAGACCACATCACCCAAAGCCCTTACGGAGCAGCAGAGAAAAAGGAGGGGTTTTGTCTCAAAATGCTCTCATGGAGAAGCTCTTCTCATGCACCACACTTAGGAGGAATCACCTTAGGAGAGGCATATTTCACCCTCTTGAGAATAAAGTGAGCACACACAAGTAACTATGACCAAAAAGGTCTTCCCTTTAGATGCTCTAAATCAGGGACATGGATCCTATCCATGTAAGAAATATCAAGGTATTTCAGACCCACCTGCAGCTCTACCTTGATCTTAGAAAAAGTCTGAGCCTACTAAATAAAGCAGGGCTTTAGAGTCCAATTAATCTGTCCCTTTTCCATGACCAGTCACTTCAAAACGTAAGTAACTTTGTGACTATCTCTGCTAATAACAGGGCCTTAGAGCTTAGAGATCTGGGAAGGAGATCCAGTGATGACTGCACGTTGGGTATAAGCAATGCAACTGTTTCACCGGCTAGGGCAGTGACCTGAACGAAAGCCTCCTATCCAAAGGGTCGTGCAGAACAGCAGAATATGCACGTGTTTAGTAGGATGAAGGCTCCTAGTCATCTAGGGACAGGGAGCCAAGGGGACCCCAGATCCAGCAGTGTCCTTTGCAGTGATGCACAGACCCACAAGGGCCAGGAAAAGCGGTCTGAGCCAGAGGCTGGTCACAGGATCTGTTGATAGCGCCAGGCAATAAACCAGGTCCATTCAGGATGAAATGAGGCCAAAAGCAGGGACGAAGCTACAGCACTCCTGAGGGATCCATCTAGGAGTCAAGCTAGCTGCAGTGCAAGTCCAAAGTCCGTCCAGGTGACGAAGGGAGGGGACTGGAGACAGGCACACCTGAAACACAGCTCAGGAGGCCTTGAAGACCTTGAGCTGAGTCTAAATGGGCCTGTGCGCGGGGCCGGGAGGGTGTTCAGGGCCATTAAGGTCTATTAATGCCCTTAAAACCCTGATAGTTTCCAACTAAGTCAGTAAATAATAGCAGGAAAACTGAGTTTTGACTGACTGGTACCATCAAGAGACTGAACCCGATCTCTTCTGGAGAGTTTTCCTTCTAGAGACCTCAAGGAGTCCATTAAGGCTCCACTGACAAGGGTTGTCTGGGGAATTTAACCTCTTTTTGCTTTCCAGGTCGAAAGAATTATACATGAACCTTGCTCTGAATCACTAGAAATGTTCACCTGAGACGACAGTAAGTCTTTAAGGATCCACTGCTCCTCAAGGAGAGGAAATTTATTTTATAATGTATGGATGCAAAGGACTACAAAGTAATGAACACTGCTCCAAATGTATAGTTGGAGCAATAGTCCTGCCTGTAAATAAGGCATGTGGTCATGACATAACATGCACCTTCTGTAAAAAGAATGTGAAACATGTAGAGGAAATGAAGGAGAAAACAGCATTAAACTTGAACTGAACCTACCTCTTCTGGATCGCCAAAGTCTTGGAATAAATCTAAAGTCAGAACTATGCCACAACATGAACTTCACAACCAGAGAGGATTTTTAAGGAGCAACATAAATCACTCACAACCCTTTCCCCACTGTGCATTTTCAAATCCGACAGCATACCAAAGCCAGGCAGGAAATGCCGCCCTGGTTGCATTGCAAACAATAAAGAAAAATACATTTCTAATATATTTGTTATTTGAGGGCAGGAAAAAGAAGTCTTTTCTCATAAGAAACCCCTTCTCCACAGCAAACGTACTGAGAAATGAGTCGTGAGATGAATATTCAAAGCTTAACTGTAGCTCTGTGCTCCGGTTGGACACTTTGATTAACACTTTCTAAGAATGCAAGCTGTTGATACAAGACATGAGTTACAGCAGCAAGTTTCAGAGCAGCTCAGGAGACACCAAGCAATATACAGCTGGTCCCTGTAATTATATTAAGCTCTAGGAGTTGGTGCCTTTGAGCTGGTGTCAACTGAAGTTCAACCGCAAAGATGTGTGCAAAAATATTTTAAAGCTCATCCAGAATTTCAGGAATCCCTGATATATGGGATTAGAAAAATGAAATCTTCTTTTTCATCCCTCAGTGGTTACATGAGATTAGTCAGATATGAAAACAGATTAAGTCTGCTTTTCAGTGGCAACTGTGAAGTGCTTGCCTTCCAGTGATGATCAGCATGGGGATTTCCTTGACACAGGGCACTTTTTAACGCCTTATTTTCAACCCACCTTCAAGTACAAGGGCGACTTTTTATGAGAAACTGGTTCCAGAAATCCTGCTTCTCCTCCCAACATCCCGGTGCAAAAGAGCTTGTTAGAGAAGACTGCAGTTGTGGAGATGTGAGGGAGCAATTGCAGAGAAATCAGGACTGGAAATATTCCTGAAGTATTCCAGCAGTATGGAAAAAAAAGGAAGGGAGATTCAATGGACAAAGTTGGCCAACATTTTTCTGCCTGCTCCAGCTGGCTGTTTGGCAACAGAAGAGTCTATGTCTCCCTGGACAGCTCTGCTTCTGGGAGGGTAGGAATAGCTCCGCAGTGGGACACCAGGCAGCCAGCCCAGGGGGACCGATTTCTGACAGCAGCCAGAAATAGAAATTCAGAGAAAGAATATAAGGAAGGGCAGGAGCCGTCCCTGGTGCCCTTTTCCCACCCCATCAATGAAGGCAAAGAATCCACAAGCTCTTTTTTTTTTTTTTTTCCTAGCTGACTACTAGTCTCCAAGACCAAAGTTTTGGGGTTGAAACTTAGGACATTCAAAAAGAAAAAAAAAATATACCCCAACCTTTACTCAGTTGAAGATAGCTCTCTCCGGAACTCTTCTAGCTTCTTGAAATGTCCATCTTTGCTCCAGACAGAGGGGAACTGGATGAATACCTGGTGCAAGGGGGAACCTCCTGGTCCCCCGTCCCACCACCGCCTTCCCACACCGCCAACCTTTGTGGTGAATCATCTACAGATGGATGAGATTAATCACCCTCGGGAACCGCAGATTGCTCTGAGTTGAATATGAAGGAAGTCCTGGTTCCTTGTGGTCTGCAAGTCACTATTTCCCCTCATTACACTGAATTAGTATATTAACCCTATCTACCTAGCTAGCTTTTAGACCTCCAATGCCAAGTTCACCTCATGAGATATATCATATTCTCTGCTTCCTGAGACCTTCAGACCAAAACTTGAGTTTCAGCCTTATCAAAGTCACGGGACTCAAAGTTGGAACAACTGGATAAAAATTCATGTTTAGACAATTTCCTCCACATAAAAATCAACAAATCTATTAAAATATTTGGTCTCTTAAATTTTTTTTGCTGTTTACAGGAAGTCTTGAACAGAGAATAAGCAATTTTAAAAAGTTTGACCAAAACTACAGTTAGTTGTTTGTGATGTAAGTGCAACGATACCTGGGCTCGTGCTTACAAGAAGTAATTGCAATGTTATGGATGGGACCGCTCAGCTTCAGGATTAAATTTATTGTGTCTCTGCCTGAGGAGGAACGTTTTGAAATTATATCATTTCTGTTCTTCTACCCGTTTGTTATCACTTTGGTGAGTTAAATCTTTGGGAAAGAACAGGCCACTCCACATTTATTTCTCATCAGCAACTATCTTCTTCATTTCTTCTTCAGATTTTTCCTTTTTTTTTGATTATTTTGCTACCAGTACTCCTGTTATGGACAGGTTTCAACCTTTGCACCAGCTGAGCCTTTTCAGGTATGGAAAAAAAACTTCTTTAATTCTGCAGTTCTTCATGACTGAGTTATGTCAGGATCATTTTCAAGGTATTTTGGTCTACCTGAGAAATCACATAGGTTCAATCACATAGGTTGTCACTGAGGGTGATAAGCCATGATGAGGTGATAGATACTTCAGAACACATCTTTTAACCAGGACCTTCTTTTGTAGGCAAAAAGGTCTTTTGCTTTTGCCTACAAAACTGCCTTTTGTTTTCCTCACCTGTAAAACAAGTGGCTCCCACCCTTTAAAGTGCTTCAAAATCAAAAGGCTCAGAGTTCAGAGCTGCTGTATATTCATGTCAGTAATATGGTATAAGGAAGGGATATTCAAAAATCAGTAAGTGACTTAGGAGTGGCAAATCTGATGTGCCTGGATCTTCTTCTTGTGCATCACTTCATTTTGGATACACAAAATATTTAGGAAATAAACCTCCATTATTATCCTAAAATATTTATCCTAAAATATTTTATCCTAAAATATTTAGGAAATAAACATTTTCCATTAGGAAAATGCCTCTGGATTAATTTATACTATTCCTAGAGGAGATTTCCTCCTGTGTTCCCAGAGGCTTTCACAGTTTTCAAATCCTGAGGGTTTCTTTTCTTTCTCTTTTTCTTCTTTCTTTTTTTTATTTTTTTAATGTGGTATGATATGCATCTGAAACATGACTATAACTTGTTTGTTGAGGGCAAAAATTAATTGTTCTGCGCCTACACAGTGCTGTGGTATAATTGGGAATGCCTGAACAGCCAGAGGTTGAACGTAGCTGTTTCTGTTGGCACAGACTTTAAAAACCTCGTGTGTTTATGTGTTTTAAAGAATGAAAGAGGGAGAGAGAGATCGTGTTGCAAGTTCTGCATCTATGTTAAGATACAGGATTTCATACTACTCAAGTTCTCAAAGCTGGCATCAAAATTGATAAAGAGCTCACGATCTAGAGAGTTCATGTCTAATAAGAATAGGATTGATCTCATTAAACATCAGGGATCATACTCCCCTCACCTAATTTTAGGTGTCTATATCTGAGGTAAGCTACTTGCCACATTTGCACGTGTGTCGGTGAAGATCGACTTGACTTGGTCAACAGAGTCTATAGAACAATTTATTTCTTCAAAAAGTATTGGCAGAATCGTTCCTTCAACCATACTGACTGCATCTTCACTGACTATATTGGGCTCAAAAGCAGCTGCATCGGGCACCTGTTATCACTTTAGACAACACAGGACATGCCACTGGGCTCCAGAAGCAGTTCTGATAACAGAAAGTGTCCTGCAGTGCCAAATGGCATTTATTAACACCTTCCACAGCATTATTTTTCCAATACTTTCCTTTTATTGCACAAAGATCCAGGATCCAGCAGCCATGAGCATATTGCTCCCAAACTTTTGAATCATAAGGAATGCCTAAGTACATCTTAGACAGCATAGTGTAAAGAAGGAAAATGAACATTAGAAGATATAGCAATGAGGATGCCGTAAAATCACAGATACATAACTTGCTTGCTTTGGTAAGTATGGCTTGTATGCTGAGTATTTTGGCTTTATTGCAGCAAAAGGATAAGGAGCTAGGCATATTTGTCTGAAAATGTAGAATTTTGCCATAATGAAAGTGTTTGCAGGGCAACTTCGTTACAGAAATCTCCTTCATGTTTCTTCTCATATTATGAAAGAACATTAAGAAGAAAGCAAGCTTTTTACACTATCTTTTCTCTATTTTTTTTTTTCTGTTTTTCTTTTTAAGAAAAAAAGACTCAATGTGCTCGGAATTAAAATTCATAAATTAGGTATACTTCAGTTAAAAGAAATTAAACCACAATGACTCTGAAGTGGTATTCAGATAAATCTACTCTGAGAAAACCTCAACATTTTATTTTCTCTTCTCTACATGCTTTTCCACGGCAGCTTCTCTCCCCCTTTTTAAGGAGTATATGTGCTATAGTTACACTTTTCTTGCAGCAGATTGAGCTGACTTTGTTATTATTTCTTATCTTGACAGCTAAAGCATGGGAATATAATGGCCAAGGAAAACCAAAGCGTAGTGACAGAGTTCATCTTTCAAGGCCTTTCCAGGCAGCCAAGGACGCAGGCTGTTCTGTTCATCGTGTTCCTGTGCTTTTATCTGTTCACAGTGCTTGGGAACACCATGATCATTACAGTGGTCAGAGCCAGTCCCCAGCTGCGGTCACCCATGTACTTTTTCCTCTCCAACCTGTCCTTCTTAGACATCTGCTATGTCTCCACCAACATGCCGCAGATGCTGGTGAACCTCTTGACCGAGAAGAAGACCATCTCTTTCTCTGGCTGTGCTGCTCAGATGTATTTCTCCCTAGCTTTTGGCATGACAGAGTGCATCCTGCTTGCGGTCATGGCCTATGACCGGTACCTGGCGATATGTCGACCCTTGCACTACACCACTGTCATGAACAGGAAACTTTGTGCTTACATGGCTTTGGCTTCCTGGACCAGCAGTCTGCTGAGCTCCATGGTCATCAACAGCCTCGTCTTGAGGTTGCCCTTCTGCGGACCTGACACCTTGAATCATTATTTCTGTGAAGTGCCGGCTGTGCTGGCTTTGGCCTGTGCTGACATCACCCTCATGGAGATGGTGGTTTTCATCTTCAGCATCCTCATCGTCTTCATCCCTTTTCTCCTGATCATCGTCTCCTATGGCCAAATTCTTTCAACCATCTTGCAGATCCGGCCTACCCACAGGCGATCCAAAGTCTTCTCCACCTGCGGGTCCCACTTGATGGCGGTAACCATATTCTATGGGACAGCCATCTTCATGTACATGAACCCGAAGCCAAGGTCCCCACGGGATGGAGACAAAGCGGTGGCAGTGTTTTACACCATTGTGACCCCCATGCTGAACCCTGTGATCTACAGCCTCAGGAACAAGGACATGAAGGGTGCCTTGAGAAGGGCTCTCACTAGGCCCAAATCCCTGCTTGTCTGAAGAGTCCACATGGCTACTGGGGGGTCATTTAGCTCTGAGGGGAATGGGCTTAGGTTATTTCTCTAATGTGCTAAATTCGGTAGGGCCCAACAAAAAGAAATCACATACAAATAACTTTCTAGATAGCTTTTGGCATTTGGCTTTAAATAAATTAAAAAAAAATAATAAAGACACTCACTTCAGCCTGCCTCAGGCCAGTAATTCATTTAAAGGTGAAATAGAAAATAGGAATAGAGGCAAGCAGTGATAACATTAACCATTGCTGTGATTTCTCTTCAGACTTGTATATTTGTCAACCTCTGTTGTATTGTTCTGTATTTTATCGCAAGTGTAAGGAAGAGTAACAGCCTCACTTCTCATTTCAAGCTTTGGTTGAGGACTTCTCTGGCTGGTTAGCAAATAAAGCTGCCATCTGCTCCAATAAAATCGGTGCAAGTGTTTGCAATGAGTAGCTGTTTCCTTGCGTGTGCTGTGTGTGCTTCTCTCAAGCCGCTTTCTGCAACCAACTTTAGGCCTCAAGGAGCCCAGGCCATGTGAAGAACATTTCAACATACCCCTAAAGTTACTGACAGTTAAATTAGCCTTTTGGAAGATGTGCTTTGTGCTCATATTCCCATAAAACTGGTGGGTTTGTTCCCCACATAATAGTTTTCTCTGAACAAGTGTTCGTCCTCCTTTCTTTGGTGTGGATTAATTTCCTACTTGGTGACATTATAGCCAAGATCTGGGTGTCACAACGTGTCTGCATTAGTGGGTGCCTGTGCTAGAGAGGACACACCTGCAAAGTTATTCCAACTTCCTATCCTCATCTATAACTGTCACTTCAGTAATGAAGTTTAGATAGGAATAATCAAAACCAAGAGGAACCTGCAGAGTTCTTGTCTCATGGACTTTAAAGTCTAAATAAACCAATGCTGGAAAATGAAAGCAAGAACAAATCCCTATGGCATCTCTACACTACTGATAAAGCACCTGAGCGACTTAGGCAACTAAGACCTCTCTAACTTGGGATTTAGGTGAAATTTAGATTGGACATGTTTGGTCCTCCTGTATACAAGAGGCAAACAGTTTCTTTTCCTCTGTGATAACTCCCACAAAATTTTCTCCAGCAGATTTCTTTTGGGTAGTCCGGTTAGCTCGGATTTGTTGCCATCATTATTTTCCTCAAGGAACTTGCTATTCCTCTCTCTGGTTGTCTCCCACCTCTTCCAGCAACTATGCTAGAAAAAGCATAGTTTTTTGACTATAAACTGACTTCCTCATTTTTTTGACTGAGGAAAGCTGGAATTAGGCAGATCGAAGTCTATCAAACCCGCTGCTCAATTCACAGCAATCAACCAGCACCAGAAGCCTCTGAGGAACATGCCAGGAAAACTGGATCAAGCATAAGGAAAACTATGAACAAAGCACAGCGAGGTACAGCAGAGTTTCTGGTCTGCAAAGATGAGATTCATCCCGCATGTTTTTGAAAGCCTGAAGTTGAGCATCCAAGTCCAAGCCAGCTCCCCAGGCCATGAGCTGCTCCTCTGGGCTCCCTCTACAGTCCGTGGGCAGGAAACTCTTCCCACGCTACCTTAAATGTCTGAATACCAGCAAACTCTCCATAGGTTCCTCTCAGAGCCCAAAAGCTAGGCTGGAATTCATGTGCCCGCCATACAAAGCAGCAGAGTGAAGGGTTCCTTAACCTGCTTCAAGCAGGAGTAGCAAAGCTTCAGGGGGCAAAGAGGGCGTATCCATGAGGAGCATGAGTCATGAGGCCGGGTGGTTTTCCGGACCGGCTCTGGGCAGTGTAGCCCCTTGTTTCCCAAACAATTCCCAAACAAAATGGCCCATTCAGGGCTGGTGTGAGACCCAGGGCATTCTGCCTGAACTCTACAGCTGCAGTAAAAACAAGCAGAGCAGGCACCAGCTGTTGCCAGAGGAATGCATTGTTTGCATGTTTGACGTGTGAATGGAAGACTAGGAAAATAGTCCTTGCCTTCAAATCTCATTTATCCGAGAAGACTAATAATGGAAATATGCTCGGGGGAAGAAGAAAAAATAAAAAAAAAGAAAGTACAGTGCAAACAATGCCGTTGCAGCCATCTGTGTTGTGGCATTTGTTCCTATTTTTCTGCCTTTCTGTTAGTCCAGGGAAAGTGGCTCCATTTAGACACCCATTTTAAGACGGAGCTAAACAATTCCCTTTTAAACTGCAAGGCTTGGGTAAGCTGAACTGCAGTCATCGCAGACGCGAGTACGCCTGGAAACCGCCAGGTACAGCAGCACTTTCCCCCTTTCCCTCCAGCTACGTGATTTTTTTTTGTTTGTTTGTTTTTTAACAAGATACCTAAAAATAGAGGTCATTCAGCTATGCAAATTTTTTAATTATACCTTCCATGGTATACAGTCTACTCTGACGTTTGCCCACACAAAACAAAGTGAAAACCTTACTAGTCAGCATTTGTACTGCTGTGGTTTCCTCTACAAGCTGGCTGGAAGAGTCCCAGCAGCGAGTGAGGATTTTATTTATTCTGTTCAGCACGCCTGGCGCAGTCACTCATAGATGCGGGTGCCAGAAGTGAGCACGGGAGAGGACTTAAACCAGGGATAATCCCAACCCTGGCTCCTACTGCTCCATCGGGCACTGAGTCCAGGCTCTGGGTCTGGGCTCTCCTGGTCCTGCCCCGGCTGCAGCTCTCACCTTTCTCAATATGTCACAAGAAGAAGAAACCCCAGAGCACGATCCTGGCATTCATTGATGCCTGTTTAGCCGCCCTCCATCCCTTGTGCCATGTAAAGCATAAAACAGATATGAGGACAACTCCAGGTTGCCTGGAGCTGGAACTGGGTGCCCTGCGTGCTGGAGTGACCCACATCTCCCCCAGGCTCCTCTGGAATGCCTGAAGCCCCTAAGGATAGATAAGGCTCTTACTAGAGTCAGACCAGCCTAAACCAACCCAGGCTCCAGTGGTATCTGAAGGACTTCTTAAATGTTTTATTTGTTTTTCTTTGGAGTGAAGAACAGGCAAAGATGAAGCATGTGCTTAGTGAAAGCCAACAAATGCATAGGACCAGTTCATGTTAGTGAGGACAAGAAACACCTTATTCTTTAATCAGACCAAATGTCCTGTCTAGCAGCCAACAGAGGTAAGAGTTAAAGCGTGACCCACTGGAAGCCTCCCAGCTAGCCCAAACTCCAAAATCCCATCCTCTAGGTGGTTGAATCTATTTCTATCCCAAATGACACTGCTCTCCTTCCCAAAACAAGACGCTCGCTCTGGGAGCCAACCATTCTTCCAGGAGTCATCAACTTAACAAGCTCTTCTGGGCATTGGGAAGAAAGTCTCTAATGACCCTGAAACCTTCTTAGAGAGCTCACAATCAACTCATCTCATTCTTCCTAACAAGTCACTGGGGGACAACCTCAAAGAAACTAACAAGAAGGAAACTTTTTTCTTAGTTAATGGCAACAAGCACTTTTAAAGCTGTTTGGTTTTTCACAACTACTCCGGCCCTGTAGCCTGTGGTTAAGACAGCTTATGGGTCAATACGTTGGCGTGCACCTCCCCAGTCCTCCAGTCCCTGCTACAGAGGTTAGCAGCAGAGGTTGAAGAGGTTTTCGTAAGTCTGTGCACCTTACCGCAGCAGCTAAGGCAGCTTCCACTGGCCACCAAGGGTTGGCAGAAGTCACTTAGCACATTGCAGCAAGTGCTTGAGATCTTACACAGGCTGCAGCATGGAGAGCTAGAAAACTCAGGATGAAGGAGATCTTCACCCAAACATGCTATAAATAAGCATCAAGGGCCAGCAATAGGGTCCATAAGCAGCCCCAGACACCACAAGCACTGAACTAGATCTAGAGTCCATCCTGAGGCCCCCATCAAGAGCCAAAGGAGACAAGTCGGTGGTGGCCACAAACTATTACGTTTGTCAAAGGGTTCATCTAGGAGGGATCTACCTACAGTGCAGGTCTGAGGTTCATCCAAGAGACAAAGCAGGAGCCAGATACACCTACAAAACAGCTCAGAGGAGCTGGGGCTGTCAACTAGCTTGCTTAAACAAGGTTCCTGGATTATGGGCTGGGTGGAGGTCTAGGTGAGGCTCTTCAGGGCCATCAAAGCCTATTATTGCTTACAGAGCCCCTGACCCAAACAGTGCTAAGTCCTCAGCTCATGGGTGCTGACTGTGCTGGTGGTTCTCAGTTGCTTTCTGCTGCTTGAGGGGTGGAAACCTGTGGTATGACCTCCATGGCCAGCACTATCGGTAAAAGCATGGCTTGATCCGCAGCAGCCTCAGGCTCTCCAAGCACTTTCCTACTCCTTCCCTCTTCAACGCATTATAAACCATCATCCTGTCCAACACGGGGCTGACTGTTGGTGCACCTCACATCTCTAAGATGTGCAGCTGCTTAGCAGCACTTCCCCTTGATACAGTACTACAGGCAGTTAACATGTTCAGAAATGCTAAATTATGTGATAAGCACTACCAGTCTTAATGACTCCAGATATTCATGCAGATCCACCTGGTTGGCTTCAGAGAGTTGATAAGCTCCCACCTCCAACTCAAAGTGGACATTAGCACCTCCTTTATCTTGGAGAACTTCATGGCATCGCAGCATCTGCCTGACTTACTGGAGAGCATCTAGTGGCAGATGTAGGGTCCCCAGGTCCTACCCTGATGGCAAAGTAGCCCATGTCCAGCTGAGCCACTTGCTTGGTGCGTGGGCCTGGGACAGATGACGTTCCCCTGTCCTCACCACCGAGGTAATGGGCACCACTTCTTGCAGCTGCATGCAGAGGACCTGCCAGCCTTCCGGACACACAGGATGGCACCCAAGTCTGGGGTGATGCCCGCACCACCACAGCCAAGGGATGGATGGGGGAAAGGGAAGCGGTGCAAGCCTTGTAGGATGACGAACAACCCTTCCCTAGGTTTCTCTCCTTGATAATTTAGGAAAAGATCTGTGATTTCCTAGGTGGTGATTGAGGTCAGCACATCATTCCCAGCTGTTTGCTGTAGAACCACTCTGTGATGTGGAGCTAACAAGCACGCACAAGGGGGGAGTCAAGAAACAGAGCCCAACACAGAGACCTGCACCCCGAGGTGAACTCAAAGCCATGCACAGGAAAGTGCTGGGTGGAGGATGGCAAGTGAAATTCAGCATACCTCTACATAAAGCAGTGCACAGGAGAAAATAAAGAGCATTAACTTCAGCTCAGAGCCCCAGGTTTTGTAGTGGGTCGGTATTTTATGTTCCATGCTGAGCTCAGGAAATGGAAAAAGTGCCTCTGGCTCTCAATATAATCTAGAGAAGATTTACTCGAAGGGAAGGCTCAGAATATGAGTTTGAACAGCTCATTCTGTTCTTTACATATACAAAAGAATATAACGAGTCTAAGGATATGAAGTTATAGATTTAATATCCTGGAAGGCAGTGGTGGTCAACAGTTCAGGTAGCATCTGAATTCTACCTGAAAATATCTAGATATGTGAATGTAACTTCATAATGTCCATCATTAACAAAAGCTTACTTTTTTTTTTAAATAGTCTTCATTTAACACTGTATGTTAACATTCATGTTCACTGGGCATATGCATTCTGGAAATATGGATACGCTGCTTGATAAAAACAGAAAATAGAAACAAATAGCTTCGGCTATCAGAAAAAAAAAAAAGACGGTGTTAACCAGCTGAAAAAGCTTTGACAGGAATTTCAACATTCACATACTTTAAGAGAGTCTGTGGCAAGATGCATCACTCTTTAAAACAGTGTTCATGACGGACTATATTTTTTGCTGCTGTTATAATCTCATTCAGTTCATTTCATCATTTTCTTGTCCCTGTGGCTGTGCTGTTATTCAGAGGGGCCTTGTCAAACTGGAGAATGGAGCAGGGAGGAACTTCATGAAGTTCAACAACGGGAATTCCAAAGTCCTGTCTCCAGGGAAGAACAAACCACATGCACCAGGACAGGCTGGGGGCTGAGCTGCTGCAGAGCAGCTCTGCAGAGAAGGACCTGGGGGTCATGGTAGACAATATGGTGACCAAGAGCCAGCAAGGTGCTCTCGTGGCCAAGAAGGCCACCGGGCGCCTGGGCAGAGCATTGACAGCAGGTTGGGCGACACGATCCTTCACCTCCATGCAACCCTGGTGAGGCGACCTCTCGAGGACTATATAGTTCAGGGCTCCCCAGTACAAGAGAGACATGGAGCGAGTCCAGTGAAGGGCTATGAAGGTGATCAAGAGACTGATCTTTCATGTGAGGAGATTCTGAGAGAGCTGGGACTGTTCAGGTTTGAGAAGAGAAACCTCCGGGGGCATCTTACCATTGTCAGTAAATACCTGGTCGGAGGAGGTAGGGAAGCTGGAGTCAGACTCTTCTCAGTGGTACACACTGAAAAGACAAAATAAAATGTAGGAAATCCTACTTGCACATCAGGCAAGGACTGGACTTCTCAAGAGGTTCCCTCTAACCTCAACCATTCTGTGCAGATACATGCCAGAACCATCTCCAGCTCACTAAGGGACAAGGTAACTACTACATGGTGGGCAGAGTAACTGGACAAGCAGTTTGTTTTTCAGACAAGAGAGACGTAGCTATGTCAGGGAGCACCATCAGAATGATATTTTCCCTAAAACACTAATCAATTTTCTCATTCCAATCCCTGAGGCTTCAAACAACTTCGGAAGCAGCAATAGCAGAGGCTTGTGTGGAACATCCTCTTTCAAGGGCGGGGGGAAAAGTGTGAATATATATATATATATATAAAATATGAAATAAAAATGACTTTCAAAAGTACGTTTTCCTACTGATAATATTGATTATGGCATTCTTCACCTCCTTGTTCCTCAGACTGTAAATCAAGGGATTCAACATGGGGACTATAATGCTATAAAAGATAGATGCAATCTTCTTATTTTCCATTGAGTTCATCGAACTGGGCTGCATATAGTTGAAAGTAGCAGAGATGTAGAAAAGGGTGACGGCGGCCAGGTGGGAGGCACAGGTGGAGCAGGCCTTGCGCTGGCCTTCAGCGGAGCGCATCCTCGTGACGGTCACCGCAATGCGGGCGTAGGACACCACGATGAGCAGGTTGGTGGCAGTCAAGTTGAAGCCCACCAACAAAAACATCACGAGCTCGTTGAGCCACGTGTCGGTGGAGGAGAGAACGAACAACGGGGGCCCGTCGCAGAAGAAGCTGTTGATGGCCCAAGGGCCACAGAAGGAGAGCTGGAGCAAGGTGCTTGTGTGTGCCAGGGCATTCAGCAGCCCGGCAAGGTAGGACCCGGCCACCAGGCACGTACAGAGCCCAGGGGACATAACGACCCCGTAGAGCAAGGGGTTGCAGATGGCCACGTAGCGGTCGTACGCCATGGCGGCCAGAAGGTAGACCTCAACTGTGGCAAAAACAGCGTAGAAGTGAAACTGGGCAATGCAGGCAGCGAAAGAAATGGCCGTGTGCTTTTGTGAAAGATCCAGCAGCATTTTGGGGCTGATGGTGCAGGAATAGCAAATGTCCAAGATGGACAAGTTACTGAGGAAAAAGTACATGGGGGTACGGAGCTGACGACTGACCCTGACCAGCACCACGATGCTGAGGTTGCCCACCAGGGTCAGCACGTAGCTGCCCAGGAAGAGGGCAAAAAGGATGGGCTTCAGGCGTGGATGCTCCGTGAGTCCCAGCAGGATGAAGTGGGTCACCCTGGTGCAGTTCTCATCAGTCATTTGTACCGGGGAGATACCTGGAAGGGAGTGAAAAAATAAAAGTGCTGGATGATATTTCCACTTCATAGCTTTCAATGTGAGAAGCTGACACCACTTTTGAGGTTAATTGGAAAAGGGGGAAAAATGTAAAAGATTTCATTCTGGTGCATTTCTTGCAGTGACTGTGACACCTTTGGAAGAAAAACAAAATCAGACATTCTTAGAAATTCTGAAGCCAAATTTCCCCTTAATCCTTTCCTTTCCAGCTCAAAGTTTTGGTCTCTTTTGCACAGATGACACAAAACTGCTCAAGCAGATATCTAAACTAGCTGCTGGTACAGTGGAAGTCCAGAGCCAACTGTAGTTAAATAATATAGAGGTGATGAAACATACCTAATTAGAAACTTCTGCGCTCAGTCAAGTGAGGATACTCTCAGATTAATTATAGAGTGGCATGCAATGTCTCTAGTAATAGTAGCACCCTTCAAATGCCCTTTGAAGATATTCAAGCATGCCTTACGCTCTCATTTTCTTAGGCTTTAGAAAGGATTTTCCAACGCATAACAGAATGCCAACGTGTTCCTCCAACTCCAGCTCAACGCGTGATAAAGTCCTTGCCTTTCACTTCTGCTAATATCTTCATTGAGAAGCTCTCCCACTATCCAAGAAGGTGCTTGAAAATAATAAAATAAACAACAACAACAAAAAGCAAGCTTGGGGTACCCTGTCTCATCCATTCCCCCAAATTCCTTCTTGCACGTTACAGTAGCCATGCGTGTTCTCTCATCCATACACCACCATTTTGCATCTTCACTGCGTCGGTTATTAACAGCATCTTACCAAGATCTTTAGCTTTCCCTACCTTACACTGGGACTCCTGCAGCTCTTCACAGTCCTCCTCCACCCCAGCAAAACTATGGGCATGTACAGTCATCAGCCAAGTACTGAAGGAGGATTTTGTCTAGCCATAAAGTTCTCAAAATGTACGTAGAGACACGTAAGGATAGTCAATACCTCGCCCCCCAGCATCTCTTTGCCTCAGAAAGCCACTCATGATCACTCCATCCAATGATCTCCCAGTTTCTCATCAGACATCCACTCAGCGATGACTGAGTGGGAGTCCAAATATAGGCTCTGTCGGGCTCTACAAAACCAGAATGAGGTCCCACTGATCCCATAGTCATGGGATGAATTAGCACAGGTTCCCCAGGGCACCTGGAAAGCAGAGCAAGCTTCCCCTGAGTACCTGGCATTGCATCATGCAGAAATTTCTCTCTGCAGGATGTGTTTTGGCAAATCCCCCCAAATATACCAGAAATAAAGCCTACAGAGGATAGGTAATTATACTTATGTGCTTAACTTAGCAAGGAAAAAACAAACACAAGAGAATGCCTTTTTGTTTTGTTTTTTGATGGAAAGCAATGGGACTAAGAAGGACCTTTTTCTGCCTACTTTTCTGGAGAGACACATACACTGATTTCTTACTAACGGATCTGTTCATCTTTGTCCTGGCCACTAAGCTTACTTCTGTTTGTACAACGTTTGTGCTGGAACTGAAAGTGCACCTGCTAAAGAAAAAGCATCTCGAAACACAGAAACCAAATCACCACCCTTGAAACTTTTCCAATTTCAAGGTAACTTGCAGTTTTATATTGTCCTTTCTAATACATTTTCCTCAGGTTGGTTGCCATGTCAGCTTCTTTGTAGTCTTTCCAAGGACTCAAGCTACCTTTGGACACCTTCCCAGGATGTATCACTCACCAGAAGCACTTATTTCTCACCCTAAAGGACACCTGGACAACATGGTTAGGGTGAATCCCAACCAGAACACTGTTTTACCAAGTCTGTGAGTTCATGTCCATTGAATTTACATTTATTGTTACCAAATCTTTCTTAGCTCTAACTTTTGGGTCTAAAAAATAAATACCTCTGACCTAGTTTACCTGAGGTTCTCTCTGCTCACAAATATGTTCATTTATAGATGATCAAGCTTGGCTTTTGCCACAGCATCCAGGGCTCCTTAGTTTGTCAAGGAAAGCTCAACCCGTGGAGGACACGGAAGGCCAAGTAGAGCTTTCTGCAGAAGCAACTTACCCCAGTCCAGGTTGGTTTGGACTTGCATAGGGCTTCTGACCATGAGAACAATCCAATCAGTGACCCAGGGCCCCACAGCAGCTGGAGAACTGGGTGCTGAGAACACAGCCCTTCAGATTCTACAGCGTAGCTCCCAACAAGGTGCTCTCGAGCAACCAGCTTCTTTCTCCAAGGAGATCACTGCCTCATGTGGCCTTTCTCTTGATGGATGCCAATGCTGGTTGTATAGCCCTGCCAGTGCCACAGGTGGCAACTCAGCTAGTGCTTTTCTTCTGCAGGGTTTCTTCTTTCTTTTCTTCCTTCCCTGCCTGTGACCACAGGATGAGAAGCACAGCAGATATCCAGCCTTCCTCTCAGCTGGGAAGGCCTCTCAGGCATTACATTTAGGCACACAGGTGGCAGTGATAAGCTTGCAAGTGGGAATGGAAGGCAACTGCAACCAGCTGGGGAAGGGATGAGCCCAGAGATGTCAGAGAGCATCTGTTAAAGGAAAGCGGTGTCACAAACCTAAAGCGTGCCTGTGGGCCACCATGGACACGTGCAGGAGCTGCTCTGCTGTACTCGTGCCAGCAGAGAGCAGTGGTGGCATTGTAAGGATGCTTGGAGGAAAGAAAGAAAAAAAGGATGTGTCATTCAACATGTTGGTTAGTTTGGCGATAGGTCTCCACATCACATACTATCCATGGAGACCCTGGCTCTTCAGTACACTCATAGGTGGTCACTGAATGGGACTAATCACAGACCTCGGGAGACCTCTAGACCAATCTCCACCTTAATGCAGGTTCAACGCCAGATTCATATTGCATTATTCAAGGCTTTCGCTAGTCAAACCTTGAAAAATCTCCAAGAATGGAGGCTGCATAGCCTGGCAAGGCCCTCTTCCAGTGCCTGGCTGGCCTCTGGGGTATAAACTGTTTTCTGTACAGTCAGACATCTCAATTTAGGTTATTATTGCTGCCCCTCATCGCCCTGCTGTACATCTCAGCAGGGAGAATGCTAAGTGAGTAGTATTTAGCTTTGGCTTCTTGATAACCTGCCTTTAGACATGGTGACATTGCTCTTAGGTCCTCCCAAGGCCTTCTGTTCTCCACACTAAGTAAGCACCTTCCCCTCCACCTCTTCTTGTAGCTGATGGTCTTTGTCCCTGGCTGTCTTGGTGGCCCCTGCTAGATTTACTCAAGTTTATCGACACCATTCTTGCTGGAGGCCAGTTAGAGGCCCTCAGAGCTGAAGGGGATATCCAACATGGTCTAAATAGTACCAAGGAAAGGGGACAACCACAGTCCTCCGCATGCTGACCGTGCTCCTGGGGATGTGACCCAGGAGGCTGCAGGCTCCACTCTTTACCAGGGCTGGTAAGTGGGTCCATTGACAGCCCCAGGCATCGCAAGCAGTGAGCCAGGTCTGGGGTCCATCCAGAAGCTACCTACAGTGCAGGTCTGAGGTCTATCCAGGAGGCAAAGACCAGGCTGGAGACAACCACACCTGCAGTGCAGCTTAGGAAGAGGCTGGAGGCCCCAGGCTGAGCTTAAACAGGGCTCCAAGGCATGGCGATATAAGCGGGGGTCCAGGCGAGGAGGGATAGAGAGGCATTAAACAGAAGCGTTTTGGCCAGTTCAGAAAAAAAGGTGCATGTTTTTGTAGGACATGGAAATATCCCATCTTGGCACACTCGCTTGGACCTTTTCATCTGCACTGTGGATAGGCACCTTCCGCCTAAAGATTTACCTTTATTTTAAATGGCTTAAGGAAATTGCAAGTGAATAAACTTCACGCTGCGTCAAATAGGAATTCACCTTTCGGTGTTTCTTCTTTATTTCACACATAAATACATAAACAGAGGCAAATGTACATGCATACATGTGTACGCATACGCATAAGTGGAAAGGAACCGAGTATTCTTCCCACCATACTGAGGACAACCTAAGCCAGAGCAGATATTGCAGTCAAAGCTGAGGCCGCTTGCAAAGCAGAGCTATTGATCCGGCCGCACCGAGGCCGCTGGTCCCCAGGAATGTGCTCGGCTGTCACGCGGAGATGAAAACAAGGCGATAATCATGTCCCAGGGCGCAACGTGCTTAACTCAAAGTACACATAATTTTAAGTCCCAAAGGCAGGAAAATAATTGCCATCATTTCAGCAAACACACAAACTTTCTTTTTTCTTTTTTTTTTTCTTTTTATTTTTTCTTTAAAGTGACGCTTAGTGCTGGGATAAATCTCTTTTCCCAGGGAGAGGATTTGAGAAGAAGGAGGCTCCTCGTGGTCAGAGGACAGTGGAGCAAGCAGGACCAAAACCACTTTGGGTTTCCACAAGAAATTGCACCAGAAGCTGAGGATCACGCTGTGGCTGCCTGGTCGAGCACATGTTGGATGGGGTATCTCACCCTACACAACTGACAGGATACGGCAGCACTGAAGCTGCCCCATCAAAGGAAGAGAAGATATAAATATCACTCCTGTTCTTTATTCCTGATTCCAAGTGAAGAGGAGGACTTCATCCCCTGGAAGAGGTACGTGAACTCCTGGTGATCAGCCTGTGGCTGCTCAGCAATGTCGCTGGGGCGGCTGGATGAACCAGGCTGGACGGGGCTTAGGTCAGGGGATGGCTTAGGGGAGCTCCCAAAGTCTCTACTAGCACCGATTTTGTAAGCTCTAATTGAGAAGCTAATTGCCAAATCACAAGGAATGATACGAATAACCCCGAGGCTCGGGGTGGGACTGCCATCTTCTCTGCTCTCCCTTGGAAAGACCACAGTGATGGACACCGAAACCTCCACTCTCAACACAAAAGAACGCAACAAACACCCACGTGGAACGATTTGTGGCTGCAAGAGTCAGGCCCTGCTGGGTGAGGGGCCTTGAACACACATTTATTACCTGTCCCAGCAGCCTTGCAGGGCAACCCCCTTCTACCAGCCTCCACTCCAGGTTGACTTCACACCCTTTTGGAGGTCACAGACCCTGCAGGCTCTCCAGAGACCTTGGAAAACCTTGCTTTTCCCTTGGAGCGCCACGTCTGCTTCCCTGCCACCCCCAGCCAGCTCCTCCTGAGCCCAAGCGAAAGCCCTGCTCCTCCCAAAGCGAGGGAGCTACCTCGCTCCCCGCTCTACTCCTTGTTTTCTAAACATCATTTGTAATATCTGGATACCATCTGACAAGGAAACACTTCGACCACGCAGCGCCGCACAGCTGATTTGAACTCAGCAGTAAGTGCAAAGCAACCAGTTCCCGAAAGAGCTGGATTAGCTCCCGAAAAGAAGGATTTAGTAGAGCTGCCCACAAGGACTAATGATGAGTCAGAAGCGGTGCTAGGCCTACATCCCATTTCTATGGGAAGCAATTGCCAACCTGTGAAGTTATCTCCTAGGGCTACCAGGGCATGGCCACGAGCTATCTAACACTACCTAGAACGAGCTACCTAACACTAGCCCACGTTAGCTTTTTCTTTCTTTCCACAGACTGAGAAGAAAGGATGGCAGAAAACTGCACCGAAGTGACCAAGTTTGTTTTTGAGGGTTTTTCAGCCCGCCTGGAACTGCAGATTTCCTTTTTCTTGCTTTTCCTGCTGAGCTATGTCGTCACAGTAGTAGGGAATCTCAGGATGATCTTCTTAATCTGTGTTGACCCTCAGCTTCACACCCCCATGTACTTCTTCCTCAGCAACCTATCCCTTGTAGACCTCTGCTACTCCTCTGTGGTCACCCCGCAGGTGCCAGCCGATTTCTTTGCCCAGCAGAAAGCCATTTCCCTCCCGCGATGCGCCACGCAGATGTGGTTCTTCAGCCTCTTCGTGACCACCGAGTGCTACCTTCCGGCAGTGATGGCCTATGACCGCTACGTGGCCATCTCCCAGCCTCTGCTCGACGCTGTCCTTCACCCTGGGCACGCTGAGCAGCGGCATGATCCTTGTCTCCTGCGCGGACATCCTCGTGGCCATCCTGAGGATCCACTCCGCGGAGGGCCGGCACAAGGCGTTCGGCACGTGCACGTCCCACTTGACGGCCGTCGCCGTGTTCTTTGGCACCGTCTTCTTCATCTACGTGCGTCCCAATCTGCGGTGGACGCAGACAAGGCAACTGCTGTGCTCTACACCGTGGTGATCCCCATGCTGAACCCCCTCATCTACAGCCTGAGGAACCAGGGGGTGAAGGCTGCGCTGGGGAGGCTGATGCAGAGGAGGTTTTCCTTGTGAATGTGTGGCGGGCACAGCGCTGCTTTCTCGCGGCTGCATCAACAGAGATGTTTGTCTCGGGGGCAAACTGGAGCCAGGGCTGGTGTGGTGACGTTATTTTATGTGTAGGGAAAGCGCTCGCCAGCGAGGGCTGCCCAAGATCACGTGCAGGGAGAAAATACCAGGGCAGAGCAAATCCTTGACACAAGACAGAGCTTGACTGAAGGCCAGCTGTGATTTTCCTGTATTCTCCATCTGCAGAAAAATCAATGCCGGCTTGTGTTTCACTTACAATAAGCCCATGCCAGCCCGTATAATGGAGCACCATAACCCGTGGGAAGGGCTATCTTCTTCCTCCTCGGGCGGGAGCCCTTGTGCAGCCTGGGGAAGACTTGGTGCTCTCCAACACAGCCCCTTGCTCTTCCCAGGCAATTGGAGCCACTTCAGGCATTGCTGATTCTTCTGCTTTGGAGGAATTGCTTGTGACCAAGTCTTCTTGGCTTGCAGAGCCCTGCACGGTCGCTGCGTCCAGGCAGGACGGCTTTGATCCATGTACATGTTCTTCCTGACCACCTCCTGCACGTCCCACGGGGGCATCCACGGTGCCGTGTCTGAAAACCAATACCTGTTTCCCAAGCAGCTTGCTCGTCTGCTTCTTTTAATTCAATTCAATTGCAATTCAATTCTCAGTTCAATTGCAACTGAGAACTTGTTTGCTTTAGTAGAAAAGGTACGTGGGAAAAACAGCATGGGCAGAGGAAAACCTGGCATTTGGGGCTGGAAAAGCTGGCATTTGGGACTAGAAATCCTGGCATTTGGGGCTGGAAAGCTGATTTACCTCTGCATAGGGCCGGCTCCAGGGCCTCCCGCACCCCTGGGCACCAGGACCTGCAGATCTGCAGCAAGGAAGCTCCAAACCACCCAGCAGAAGCAGACATTGAGCTGATTTTCAACCAGCTTTGCCGAGTACGGGCTCATGCTACAAAGACACGACATCGCTTCCAAGGGATATTTTTATTTCCTTTTGAAGTCTTTCCCGTTGTGCTCATTCAGTCTATTTAACATTTCTTTCCAAAGTGCTGCTTGAAAAAGACTTGTTCTTCCTTGAAATGTGGGGGTAACTGCAAAGGTGGCTTCTCACCGCAGAACAAGCCTGCTCTTTCTATGGCATTTCATACACGAAATATGCACTTTGTGTAAATCTTTTATGACGTATAATTACAAATTCATACTTCATATGAAAGAGGCACCCGGACTTTATGACCATAGAGCAGCAGCAAAATAAATTTGGCACTTCAAACATCCCTTCCTTTCCTGGCTGATGCAATATTTATTAGCCTGGCTTCTTTGGGAAATGAGGCTGCAACTATGTCTGGTGTGTGTGTGTGCACGTCTTGATGTTCTCCTCACAACAGCAAAACCCTTTCTCAGTGCAACCTGGCAGAAGGAAAAGGTCTCACAGGTGCTTTGGGCTCTCCAAGGGCTCGTGCTTTACTCATCCTCGTCGTTGTCTATGGAGTGCTCCAGCCTTGGAGGACACAGAGCGACAAAAGTGGAGCTCTGCTCCGGTTTAGGTACTCGGGGTGCAGTTTGGTGCCATTTAAGTTCACATGTCCATTGCTGAGCAATGCTTAAGGTTGAGATGGCTTGTGGAGACCCTTCAGATGTTGGCTCACGGGTGAGAAAAACAGCTCTCGTTTTGCCCCTTGCCCCATAGTTGCTGCCCTTTAATTTGCATCAATTCAGATGACAGTGAATGGGTGTAATTAATCTTCTTTTGGAAAAACAAAAGCAAAGCCATGTGGAAAACAAAACAGCAGCATAGCTGCTAATTGCTTCTCCAGGGCATGAGCTGCCCCTGGAGACCTAAGGAGCATCAATGACAGATTTCCAAGGCACAGCCATCCCTTCACATGGTCTTCAAGATGATGGAGGGTGGTGGGCAAAAGCTGGTAGGAGCTGCATGTATCACAGCACTCAGGTGACCCTCCAGGACGGCTTTTGCATTGGAATAATACCTCAACCTGTCCTAAGCTGTAAGCCCAATTTCCGGAGTCTGGGTTGAGGGATATGGGACATTCAGAGCTGTGCCCCCAGCGCGGTCTAGCTCCCGTTCTTCCTCCACAACACGTTTGAACCAGCCCCATCACCACCAATCCTCCTGTTTCGCAGAGCTTTGCACCTTCACGTGGGTTCCCACACCCTGGACCCTCTTCTTATTTCTTTTGGTAGATTAATTGCCTGGACCAGCAGGGCCAGGGAGCCCACTGGAAGAGGGGTTGACCCTTCCCAAGCTCAGACTGCGGTGACCGCAGGCAAGGACAGCCGCGAGAGCAGCCTGGCACGGGGGAACGGGAACGAGCTGCGTCGGGAGCGAGGCTGGAGGCAAAGGAGGCCCTCCTGCCACTGCAGGAGGCCGCTCGAGGCTGTCGGCCTCCATCACGCCCTTTCCCAGAGCCCGACGGCCGTGATGATCAGCATTCCTCCTGCTATCAAATTCAATCTTTTGGGAGTCAGTTTAAGCCATTATTTTCTCTCCCTTTCCACCAGTGACAAACATGCATTTATTCCCTGTCTTTTTTCTTGTACCCCTTTTATTTTTCTGCAGCATTTTCAATCCGTTGCCCATCAACAGTGCTTTGTAGTCTCAGAAATTGCCATCGCTGTCTTCATTGCTCATCTTCTCCGCAAGAAGGTTATTGGTGCCTTGGACAACCCTCATGCAGGATCGGGAAGACAGGAAGGACCAGTTCAGCAGTGCAACTTACACCCACATTTCTGAGGGTGCTGACGAAAGTCCTGTTCCCGGGCTCAACAGAGGTGCCTCCAGAAGACCACAGGCTCCTGGATCATCTAGCCACTGCAAAGGCCAACTTTAGACGTTCTGGTCTTCAACCCATTAATTTTTCCCTCACCGTGGTATCTTAAAGCCATTTGGCAATGGGTACACGGGAGGCCAACAGCTGGATTACTTGGGAATCCATATCCCTCACAGAGGCTGTTCTCTTCTCTTGATGTATTCAGATAAAAAGCTGTAGCCAGGTTTATCCTTCCTCCTTGCCACCAGTTTGGAGTCCCCTGAAGAGTCCCCGTCTGAATGATAAAAGAAACCCCCTATTTTTAGAAAGCTGCTTAAAAGTGGATTGATTTTTTTTTCCTAAAAGTGGTTCCACAGTGCTGTGAACGAGTATAAATCCCCAAAGCGTCCCGAAATCATAAAAGGAGGTTAAAAATCATGAAAGACAGAATAATTAAATATTTAAAATAATTGGGAATAACCTCTCCTTGAAGCAATTCCCATTTGCTTTATCTGCGGACCTCCAGACTTTGCCGTGCAAATGAGCTTCTTTTCCTTCTCTTTCTTAATAAATAAATTAACATGGAGATTTTTCCCTTCATAATGACATGACTGCGGGCTGTGACGTCAGGATGAAAGCCATTGAGAAAGCCACTGCCCAACGGGAGACGCCTGCTCCGCTGGCGGGTGATGGATGGGCGAGCGCGCCGAGTCCTCCGTGCGTCACCCGGGAATGCTGTGTCTTGAATTTCCAGTTGGGCGTCTCCCGCGACGGGCTTCTCCTGGCTGCTTCCCAGGCCTTCGCTTTGGTTTTGTCATGCTGCTTCTCGTCGGCCCTGCTCCCTTACAAGAAACTCCAGGAGCTCGTCTCTGAGACCAACACCAAAGGGGAGAAGAAAGCAACGGTGGTGATGAAAACGCCTGGTGCAGAGCCAGGAGAGAAGAACCATCAGCAGCTTCATTTAGACATTGAAATGAAAGAGCTCAGCTGAGGGGAATTCATCGTGTTGAGAAAACCTTCTCCTGATGCAATGGCAGAGAAGCAGATTACGATCCGTGACGGCCCATGGGTCTCCATGAGTGGCTGGTGGTGCAGGGCCCTCCTCTTCCCCCACCGTTTCAGAGGCGTGTTGGCCCCCGGCAGCTCCAGCAGCGTTTCCCCATCAGCAGTGCCTGGGGCAACCAGAAACCCGCAGCATGAAGTCATCGCCCTTTCTGGGTCACTCTCCTCCCCACATTTCCTGCTCAGCGCTGCGCACATCTTTGGTACCTGGCTTTTAGTCAAAATGAAGCAGCACGTTTGCGAGGCAGAGAAGAGACCAGCCAGCCTTGATCTTGCAATAAAACCAGCTTTTTGTTACGCTTGGTGTCGGGGTATTTGTTTGTGAAACTGTCACTTGGGTCTTCTGCTCACAGTCGAGGAGTGCGGATCTTGGCAAGCAAACCACGGATGCAACGGGCCGTGCAAGGCTTTGCAAACACGCCCATGTGCCAGAGAAATCTTCCCCGTTGTCTAGGTTTAGGCACTATATGCAGCGTCTGTACATCCCAGAGATGGTTCGTGCCTCGGGATCCCTCAGTCATGGGAAAGCGGGATCAGAGAAGAGAGGAGCAGCTGCCGTCGCCCTGCCCAGGAATTTCTCCGCTTGACCCGTTCCTCCGATGCTGCCACAGGTCGGGCTTCCCGCGAGCGAGCCCCCCTGCCTTCATTTCCCAGCAGAAAGCAGGAGATTTCCCTAGGGATGGCCTCCTACAGCTTCCTTATCGTGCGGTGTCTCTCAATGCTGTACGCCCTACAGGTTCATCCACAACCAGCACGGGATATAGCGAAACGTCAGCGACTGGAGCTAGCTGAGAAGACACCCCCACAGAGGTCTCGGGGGCCACGCGACCCTTTCATCTGTGCTCTGGAGAGGAGTCCTGAGATGGGCTGCAGAGCTCCCCACGAGCAATGGGGCCTTCTGGGCATCCTCTGCACTGATGGCTGGCACAAGCCACCAGCACGTGAAGGTCTCTGCAAGGACTACGATGTCCCTAGCAGGGGGTAAAAATCAGGTTTACTGAGCTGCGATGTATAAGACTGGTCAAGAGGAAGCATGAATAGAAATATTCATCACTAGAAGAACCTGGGATAAAAGAACCGTGGGTATCGACAACCACAGGCACGAGTGACCACCACCAAAACGGAGATGGGTGCGCCTCCCGAGCATGGCTTGGGAAGGTGCTAGAGGGGAAGGGGTGTTGGAGGGTTACTTTGGTCAAAATAATGTTCAGGAAAAGGGACGGCTGCTTTAAAGGCCCACGGATGCCCAAGTAATTTAGTGCTTTGGCCACCTCGCTGTTCCCTTCTCCAAGCACTGCCGCAAGAGCCGTGAAATCCTCAGACTAATTAATCCGTGTCCCCATTATTAAAAATGCACTGTGGCATTAATCGCATCAATAGCGACAGCAATTGATCATTGGCAGCTATTAGCTCGTTAATTAGCACGAGGAATCCTCTCAGTAACATTAAGCTCTAGAAATCCCACTACTGCCTCCAAAATAACTCAGCCCCAGCTCCCCCGGGACTCGGTCCTTGTCCTACAGCAAGACCTCCACAAACCTCCAAACCCCAGTCGTCCGACGGTGGTTTTCTCACCACTGTCAGACCCACCACGGTGGCGTGGGGACAGCAGAGGGCTCATTAGAGGGTGACACCTGCAATTAGGCTCTGGGTGAGATGTTTGCGCAGGGGGATCATTAGCCCTCCCCTAATTGCCTCCTTCCCTCCCTCTGCTGCTATTAAGGAGGCTTTGGTGGGACCGGAGCAACCGGGATGCTCAAGTGCCGCCTTGCAGAAGCAGCAGAAGGTTCTCAAGTAGAAAACTGAACAAATAAATAGCCATCTATGTCCACATAGAGATCTATACGTACAAGACTGTAAAATATAGCATGTCAGGTCTTTGGTGAACCGAAACCATTCAGTCCCCCCGGGGCCAAGGCGGCACACAGGGGTTCTCTGCTCGTGGAGTAATGATCTCTAACTACAACCTGATTTATCTATTGGCAGCCCTCAGGTGTAATCCTTAAATAATAATAATAATAATAATAATAATAATAATAAGCCTTTTTCCACATTCAGAGCAGTTCACCATGCTTTGTCCTTACTGTAATTTGTTCCAGGCATCCCAGGTGCCAGGACGAGTGGCTGGAGGAGGCAGCACTGCAGGAATCGCAGCCCGTGGCAAATGCCCAGCCCTGGTGCTACGCTCAGCGGGCCGGGATGGGGCAGTGGCCATTCCCGACCCACCACTTGTTCTCTTTTCCCTTGGAAAAGGATGTATAAATGATGTATTTCCGCTGCTGGGCAGGAAAACTGCAAGATGATGGAGGTGATGCCAAAGGGCTGGCACAGGAGGCACAAGTGGAGCAGAATCCCTGTCTGCCCAGTGACGGCTTTGCCCTGGTGAAGCTGGGACCGCTGCAGCTCCCCGTGGCCAGCGCAGCGCTTCCTTCAGCCTCCTCCTCCTCCTCCTCCTCCTCCTCTCGCAGACGGGTGTGGGGCAAGGGGAAGCAGCCAGGTGAAATAGGGGAAACGAATCCAGATGTACCGAAAGATTCACTTTTCGTTCCGGCAGCTTTCGCAGCGGGAGCCGATTGAACGGTTTATTACGCAAAATTAGAAAAAAAAAAAAAAAAAAAAGAGGAATAAAAATAAAACCCCGGTGCCTGCTGACTGCTGAGCTCGGTACCCGGCCGCGCTCAGGCTGCTCCTGGGAAGCCCTAATAGTTACGGGGCAGAGGGACATTTGTGCCATGCGCTGCCCAGGACAGGTCCCCAAAACCCGCCGGGGCCTTCGCCGGGGTCTCCGGCAGCCCCCCTTCCAAGAGAGAAAGGAAAAAGGCGCCCAGCTCGTCGGCCCTGCCGTCCCCATGTGCAATACGGGACGCGAGTGGGCTGGGTGCCCTCTTCCTCCTTCCCCTCTCCGCTCGGCCGGCGGCTCTTTTGGTTTCGCTGAGGCAGCAGCCAAGGCCACACGCCCGGGGCTGAGGTTCACCCCATGCCACACACGGGACCGCGTGGGGCGGCACCAAGACCCTGGCAGGTCATCAAAGAGCCGTGGGGCACCTATGGGGAGAGGCAACAGCGGAAACCCCAGGGGGCCCAACAAGCACCAGTCAAGGGCGATTCACAGAGCGCGGCACCAATGAGGAGAAGACCCATGCGAGGTACCACCTCCAGTCTCCGGAAGGGTGGCCTTCCTGGGGACAGCGAGGCTCATGAGAGGGGAGGCCCTCCCTGCCTCCGCTCTGCCGGGGACTTCCCGCACCGGCAGCTTCTCCTTTCTATTTTGCTAATCCAGGCCGCCAAAGGAGGAACTGGGCAGCGAGCGGCTCATTTCCCAGGCGGCCGCCTCGGCGCTCGGACGCGCCCGGGGCCGCGGCGCCGCTGCAGCCATGAGCCGAGCGCTCTGGGCGCTCCTGCTCTCCTGCACCGCGGCGGCTCAGGCGGGAGGGACGCAGCGGGGCCAGGAGTCCCCGTCCCCTGCGGGCTTTCAGGGGTGCAAGAAGGCCCTGCAGCTCTCGAGCCTGGAGGTGCTGCCTGGAGGGGGCTGGGATAACCTCCGCAACTTGGACATGGGCAGGGTCTTCAACCTGGGCTACTCGCTGTGCAAGACCACAGAAGACGGGTCCTACATCATCCCGGATGAGATCTTCACCATCCCTCGCAAGCAGAGCAACCTGGAGATCAACTCAGAGATCATAGAGTCTTGGAAGGATTACCAGAGCACCACCTCCGCCTCCATCAACATGGAGCTGTCCCTCTTCTCCTCTGTCAACGGCAAATTCTCCTACGACTTTCACCGGACCAAGACCCACCAAGTCAAGGACCACGCGGTCACCACCCGAGTGCAGGTCAGGAACCTGGTCTACACTGTCAAAATCGACCCGGGAGCAGCCCTGGACGAGAGCTTCAAGAAGCAGCTGCTGCTGATCGCCAGCCACCTGGAGAACAACCAGACGCGCATGGCCGACTTCCTGGCCGAGCTGCTGGTGCTCAACTACGGCACCCACGCCATCACCTCCGTGGACGCCGGCGCCACCCTGGTGCAGGAGGATCAGATCAAGGCCACCTTCGTGAAGGACAGCTGGGCCACGCGGAGCGCCGTCACCGCCGCGGCCGGCGTGGCCTTCCACAGCATCATCGAAGCGAAAACGCAGGGCTCCGAGGAGGTCAGCTCTGCTTTCACCAGGCAGTACCTGGAGAACCGCACCAGCTCCAGGGTGGAGAGCATCGGCGGCATGCCCTTCTACCCGGGCATCACCCTGCGGACGTGGCAGGAGGGCACCAGGAACCAGCTGGTGGCCATCGACCGCGCGGGGCTGCCCCTCTCCTTCTTCATCAGCCCCAGCAGCCTGCCGGAGCTGCCGGCGCCCACGGCGCGGCGCCTGGCGCGGCGCGTGGAGCAGGCCCTGGGCCGCTACTACGCCTTCAACACCTACCCGGGCTGCACGGACGCCGCCTCGCCCAACTTCAACTTCCACGCCAACGCCGACGACGGCTCGTGCGAGGGCGCCGGCGCCAACTTCACCTTGGGCGGCGTCTTCCAGGAGTGCGTCGCGCTGAGCGGCCCCGACGCCGCCGCGCTCTGCCACGGCCTGGAGCAGAAGAACCCGCTCACGGGCGGCTTCTCGTGCCCGGGCGGCTACGCGGCGGTGCGGCTGGCCACGCAGGAGCGCGAGGAGGGCTACAGCCACCTGGAGTGCCACGACAAGTGCGTGCTGCGGGTCTTCTGCCGCCACGTGTGCCGCGACGCCTTCTGGCTGTCGCGCGTGCGCTTCAGCGCCTACTGGTGCGCGCCCGGCGGCGCCGCGGCGCCCGGCACCGGCTACCTCTTCGGCGGCCTCTTCAGCGCGCGCGGCGCCAACCCGGTGACGGGCGCGCAGTCGTGTCCGGCGGGCTACGCGGCGCTCAGGCTCTTCGACGAGCTGCGCGTGTGCGTGAGCGACGACTACGAGGCGGGCGGCCGCTACGCCGTGCCCTTCGGCGGCTTCTTCAGCTGCCAGGAGGGCAACCCGCTGGCCGGGGCCGCCGCGCGCGCCCGCGGCTGCCCCGCCGGCTTCAGCCAGCACCCGGCGCTCATCA
>VZSG01001046.1:161537-176473 GCA_013398315.1 Nothoprocta pentlandii | reverse complement strand
CTCCTCTCCAGTCAGAGCCATGACCAGAAGTGCACAGCAGAAGTTCTCAGCTTTGGGCTCACCTGCAAGAAACACTGAAAGTACTCCCAAAGTTGCCTCCTTTGCACGGTGCTTCTTAACAGGAAGCAAAACATCCCCCCCCTCTTCCCCAAAAAACCCCCACTCTCCCCATGTCTTCATCTTCCATTCCCTCCTTCCCCGTAAAGGATATGACATTTCCCTCAAATGCAATGCTTCGGTAGCAGTCTCAGTGGAGGCTGCTAAGCAGCACCAAGAGGCAGATTTGAGACAGGAAGGATGTCAGTTTGACAGCTTTCCTGTGGCCCACTGTTTCTGAAATTTCTGAGGAAAATGACAACATTCAGGGAGGCACTGTACTGTGCAAGTACCACTTAGACATTGATTTCTGCCAAACTGAAGCGCCTTTAGAGGAAAGCTGTCTCTAAACACCTATCCCAGGTAGCCCTAGGCTGGACCTTCAGCAACCTGTTGGGTATCTCTGAGCAGAGCAGTCAGGGGAAAAGAGGCAATCTGGCGAGCCTGGCGCGTGAGAAATACCTTGGGAAATGGAAGCAGGCTGGCTTTTGCCGTCCGGTCCACGGGGAATTATCTGACAGCAGGGGTCCTAGGCAAGCAGCGCGGTAGCATCTGGAGCCTGTGGGGAAGGCAGAAGCCCCAGGGCAGGCAGAGGCAGCAGCCGCAGCTCCCAGGAGCGCTGCCTGCTGGCTGCACGCGCTGCGCGAGCTCCCTGCCGCCCGCGGGAAAGCGCAGCGCGGCCAGCGGTCCTTCCTCAGGCACTGGGCAGAGAGCAGCGCATCTACTCAGACGCCTTGGGCTTCGCTGCAGCTTGGGCTGCCGCTTCCCTTGGCGTCAGCCTGGTCCATGCCAGGTGCCTCTCCTGGCTTGCCAGCCGGCTCCAGGCTGAACTGCAGACACCACTGCAAATCCATTATGTCTGGGGCTAAACCTTAGGGAATTTGGTATGACTTTATGAAGACTCAAAGGCTGACTGCATGTTTTGGCAGCCAGGCCTACGTTAGCTTCAAAAGTCACAAATCCTTACAAATAGAAACTGGATGCTGCAAAGGCATGAGACATGGTGTCTACTGGACACTGATGCTAGCTCAGAATCTGTCTGTGAACATTTATGCCCAAAGGCACTTACAGGCAGAGTAAAACCAGAACACATGTTGCACCTTTACCATCATCTAAGAGGAAAAAAAAGGGACATTGGCACTGACTCCGGGCACTTCTGACAAACAGCAGAACTAAGAAGAGCACAAGATGGACTCAGGCTGCGACTCAAACACGAGTGAGCTCTAGCTGCAAGTTTCTGCTAGTGTCCTTTGCTCCTTTCTTCCCAATGAGATATCCGGTGCACCTACCTCTGTCTAGCCGAGCAAACTCTGCTTCTCAGCTTCGTATATGTTTCCTGCTTCGGACCTTGCCAGAAAGACAATCCATTTTGCTGTTGCCAGTTGTAAACACTACACATTGGCCAGGGAAATGTTGTGCTTGTTTGCCATAAATGTAATTAGATGATCAGTCATGAAAAGCTGAGAAGAAACACTGGCATTGCAAACATTAGCATTTGTTCCCCTTGCTTTTTCTGAAAAGAATGAGGAGAAAAGTGCTGGTTCTGCACCCACAGCTCCTCTCCCATTTCCCCTCTTTCCTGTCGTTTCCAGCATAGAGTAGCAGCCAAATAGCAGAGCCGCTGCAAGGTGTCTGGAAAGCACGTAGACTTGCTGAGAGAGACTGCTTTCTTCTGGGCAGCAAACAGCTTCCCTGCGAGGCTGTACCTGAGCCTGGAGCAGGGCCACTCAGCGGAGCAAATGGGATGGGGATTGGAACTGCTCGGGAAGTACTTCTGATCCTCTGGAAAGGGCAAGCTGCGCGATGCTCTCCATCACACAGGCCATGCTGCCGCACCATCTGGCACCAAACACGGCTACAACCTTGCACTCCCTCCTGCCCTTGAACTCTCAGCAAATCCACATCTGGATTAGCATAACTATGCTAAAATCCTGTGTGGGCTGCATGGGCAAATGAAAGTCGCTTCACTGCAGATAATTCACAAAGAAACTGGTTGCATTTCAGGACTCTACCCACATTCTACATTCAAAGCCGCAACAAAGAGATTAACTTACTCCTTGGGCTCTGCATTGCCAAGGGTTTCAGCCTGCAGGGTTGCAGAAGTCATCAAGGCCACAAGGAGAGCAAACACCAGCTTGGTACATTGATAAGCTCCGTGCCAGCAGCGTCTTGGAGACCACAGCAACATGGCACAGCTCAGAAGGCTCAGACCCTGGTGGACAGGATCTCTCTCCAGCTATTGCAATGTAAACAGACACGGAAAGCTTGAGCACAGAGAATGCAAGCATCTTCCTCTGTAAACTGCTGCTGCTGATGCATGACATGACAGTCAGTAAACACTTTCTGACCCTCTACTGAAGAAGTCAAGCAGGCAGCATAGCAAGCTGTAAAATTAGGGTTTGCACCATCTTTTAGGCCGATAGCCTTATAGGTCACTGCGTGGGCAGTTCCGAAGTCTGCTGTTCTCTAAAGGCTTCCTGAAAGACTGGCATGTCCCAAGTCTTTCTGCTCTGTCCCTGTACTTTTTCAATGGTAATTCATTACATCAGAGCAAACCATCTGGAAGACAAGTCAGAACATCAAAAGACAAAAATTAGAAAGCTCCCCCAGAACTGCCAGGACAGCATTTTAACTGTAAGGTACTGCCAAAACCTTTCAGCCTGGCCTGCTGGCTGCTGAGGAGGTGCAGGACACTAATAGGGACAGAATAAATGGTGGGTTACTGCCATTTGTGCCGTCTTTCCTCTGTATTTATCATGCCTTCCCACTGTCTCCATAAGAAAATGCAGGGCCCCGGACAAAGGTGCTAAAAAGCGCTCTCTTTTCAGGTCAGCTTCTTTAAGTGCTTCTTCACTCTCTGCTGAAAAACTGTCAGCAGTAAAATACAAAGTGCTCTTATACTAATGCTGAAAGGCTCCCAAGACACTCTGATGGCCACCATTATGCTTCCAAATCATGTCAGTTTGGTGTCTGAAGAAATTACGATTATTTTTAGGACCGAAACAGAAACTTTCAAGTGGTGGAAATTATCAAAGCTGCGCATGCAGCTGCAGCTTCTGACCTTACGGGCAACTGTGAAATACAGTGTTTATGTCCACGATCACAAATTACCCTGTGTTTTAGTTTCCTCTTTTCATTCAAAATATTTGGGCCTTTTTCACGTTTCACTTTTCTATTAATTAAAACTTGTTTTGATTGGACACATTACAATGCTTAACATTTAAAATGCCCACACATCATCTTTCGCCCAGCGAGCCGAGCGAGCAGACCCGGGCTGGGAAGCGAGTCGTGCTACTGCCAAACTGCCAACGTCTTGCAAGGGGGCCACCCTACCACAAACACCAGCTCCCCTTTGCGGTGGCATTTATATGGCATTGCTTCTATTTACAAGATCGAGACGGAGAAAAGAATTGGCTTTCTGAGCTCATCCCTCTTTATAACCATGTAAAAAACTTAGAGCAGAATTGCTCATAGCCCCCCATGCTTCTGAATCAGGACGGAGTGGCAGGGATGTACACGCGACACTCTTCTGACAGCATAAACCTTCCACTTTACCAGGCAAACAGCAAAGGAAGGAGGCTTGTGCTGTGAATCTCTCTTCTAATGCTTCTCCTTTCCTGCTCGTGAGCTAATGGCAGAGCTTCATGAATCTCTTTCGAAATTAACATAAAGGTCAGGGATGATGGTGGCTGATGTAACAGCTTTGTGGTGCAGATGGGCTCGCAACCTAAATCTGAGCTCATTTTTTCCCCATTTTTCCTGTCAGGTTAGAAAATGAAACAGACCAAAGTCATCACAGAAGCTCCGCAGGAGAGGTGGGGTTGGTTTGCTTCTGGTGGCTCCTTTTCCATAAAAGCAACAGTTATAAGAGAGAGGCACAATCTAATCTAGTCTTGCTACACTGTTGCCATTTTTAAATGCTTTTGCTCATTAATGAACCATATGGTGCAGCTGTGGCCTAGGAGGTCTATGCCAGAGCAGAGGAGACAGGAGAAAGTGGGTAGAGCAGCCTCTCTCTTTCCCTGTCACAGGGGCTCCTGTTGCTCAGAGGAGACAAAATGAGTTGACCAGGGCAGAAGGTGTCACAAAGAGCAGTAACCTAGCCGTCCCTTTGAGATCAAAGACATACACAGGCAGGGAGCTGGGGTGCCAAACTGAGCTCTGGAGTGCCCCCAGCTTCCCTTAGTGCGGTGCGTAGTGCCATTTTTGGTCAAAGTGAAGTTGAAGTTACCTACCTAAGACCTTCTGTAAATTAAAACTAAACTTACACTTTTAAGATGTATGAAGACTCTCCGACATGAATTGATCTAAGAGCTACGGCTGTGGAAAGGGCAGGCAGAGAAGGGGAGCTGAACTGAACTTAGACCCGAACACAAGTCATTTGAAACCATTATTCTTTCTCAAGCCAGGACTAAGTCACAGTAATTTCTTCCAAAACCCTTACTGAGCACACATTGGGGCCAAAACTCCCCATTCTCTCTCTCTTCCCCCCACCCCCCCCTTCCCCCAGCCCTGCAATCTGAGCTGAGCCTGACTTTGCAGCATTTCAAATACACAGTCTGGAACTGAAGAACTGCATTCTCAGATCAACAAGACTCAGGACAGGACCAAGGCACTCATCCTGCATAGATCAAATCGTTCCTTTCCTTTTATACTTTTAAAGGATACCTTTTTGCCTTCCTCCTCTTTTCATCCTGTATTTTATGCATCTTTCTGCCTTCTTTAGATAGTTCTGCATTATCAAAGGGCAGCAGGAGAAAAGAAAAAATTGTTGCTGCATTTAGCATTGATTTTCCCCCTTCCTTCTGAGTCACATAAGCTAACATTTAATTAATTTGTGACACTTTGACAGTTTTTAAGAAGACATTTGTAGAGCTATCAAGTGCTGCTGATAGCACTGTCAGACAGACACTTTTTGAATTATCAGCTATTAAAGACCCATGTGCAACAAATTTCCAAGGTTTATTATACAAATTGTTCTTTGAATGAGAAAAGCACACAAAAGCTCAGTGAAACACAAAGAAACCATTGTTCCCAAGGGAATTTGATATTTGCAAATGTTTTGCTATTTTGATCATTTACAGGGTTTAATAAACCTAATTTGCTTTGTCTTTTATGAAGAAAATTAAATGGACTGCTCAGAGTGTTCTGAGAACATGGTCAGATTTCCAAATCATGGTCGGTTTTCGTGCAGACACAGCTTAACGAAAGTAGTTGCTCTAGGAAGTGCTCTGCAGTGAAACAATGTCCCTTTACAATTAGTCAAAGTGGAAAGTTCAAAATGAAAGCAGCTGACATCTCCACTTACTTTTGAACGATTCTTACCTTTACGTCTTGATTGTTCTTGCTGAAATTCTGTTTTTTTCCTGGTGTAGTGACCCTTTAAAGCATCAATACAGGCACGACTATTTTGCTTTTAAAAACAGCCACAAATGCAGCAAGGGGTGCCAGGGATTAATGTGGATTAAGGCACTTCCAGGGAGGCTTTGCAGCCCCAGGTGTCAGTTCAGCCACAGCAAATGTCGCTCTGCTGGCCTCAATACACTAATTTGCCAAAGCTGCTGTTTCAGCAAGGGGGACAGGGCTGTATTTCACCCTGGTCAACGGCACAGCTACGATTTGATGTTAGCATTTTTGTCTGGCCCTTCTGCAAGCCAGAGCTATGCTATTGCCACCAGCCCGATCCACTTGCTCTTCCATGGAGCATCCGGCATTAGCAGCTCTGGGAAGCTACGAGCTCCTAAGTGAAACTCAGCTTGGCGCTCCTTGTGGCTGCTAAGGGGGGGCCTCAGGTGCGTCCCGTCGGCTCTGAGCATGGCCCTTCTTGTCAGCATCGTCAGCTCAATTGGTGCAGAAGACAGAGGCAATTTGCAGACTGAGGCAATACTCATGTTTTTAGCCCACACTTCTTCAGCAAGTGCACATCATGTGGAAACTCCCTCTTTTTCTAAGGCATCTGCAAAACCACATGGAGCACTATCAACACCCCACTTTCTAGGTAGAGCGCAGAACTTCTCCATCATCTCCCCTAAGGGACCAGCCCAAAGGACGACACTTATCCATCGGTAGGAAATAACAGCTTCCATTTTTATCCCATTAAGAGGCTGCTTGCACTCATCCATGCTCAGTGCAGGCGGAGCAGTGGGAATGCTGCATGAGCAGCACAGCTGTTTGCAGCTGCTCAATTACTGGGCAACAAATGGCAACTGCCACTTAACTATCCCATTGCAATTGCCACCACAATTTTTCCGGCTTCCAGGCTTCTTTTCCTATATTTAATGACTCCTCAGCACCTCTGCTGTCACTAGAAGCACAAAAGAAGCCCTCACTTCAGATAAGCCACCCGACCGACCAAATATTTGTGGTGGTGTGAGTGGAAACTGCTGTGTGTAAAGAGGAACAGAGCTCAGTAGAAAGAAACCAGCTGATTTCTGTGTCAATGCTTGGGTCCTCACTTATTCTGCTCAGGATGTACTCCTCTGCCAGCTGCAGATAGACTCTCCTTCTTGTACTGATTCCCTCGGTCTCCTCTCCTCTCTCCTCTCCTCTCTTCTCCCAGTGCCCCCCTCCCTGATTCCAGTTTGTGAGTGTTTGGGACAGGGTTCTCTTCCATCTGTGTCCTGCACCTGGCAAGCAATGGCCCTCATTGCTCTGCAAGGCCTCTGGGCACTGCAGCAACAGGATGCCACATGACGCTAAAATTAAGGCCAAAGTATGTCGGGCATTTTCATGCTCCCAGGGCCTACGTTGCAAAATGCAGCAAAGAGGATATCTGAACAGAAACAAGAAAATCAAAAGGAGAGTTGCCAGAGTTCTCCAGACAACAAAAACACCAGGTTCCTAGAAAGCCTGTCATAGGAATTATGCAGAGGGGATATGCAGAGAGGCAAAACGCTTTCAAACATTCTTTTTTTTTTTTTTTTTTTTTTTTTTTTGCTTTTAAGTAACCTCAACAACAAAAACAACAAAAAAGTATCAACGTAGCAATCACGATGGAATTAGCATAAGTGAAAATCTCTCTCTTCGAGAGAGGAGAGTTTTACTACTACGCCAGGCACAATGACCAAAGGTACTGCAGCCTCCTCGGCAAGGCAGAACTTCTGCTTTTCCTACGATGGCACCAGGCAAAGGCTCCGCCAAGGCCACCTCGTGCCAGGCCTCGTGATGTAACTGCACCTTTAGCCAGCTTCTTGCGATGCGGGACCCCGTGTGGTTGGATGCCAGTTGTCCAGGGGAACCTGGACTCCTGGTATCACTGAGCTGCACCACCTGCTGGCATAAAATCAGCATAACCCCAAGGCCATTCGCAGAGCTCTGCAGCCTCCTCAAGTCTGGCCAAAGAGGTATCTCGCTGTTCTACCGTGCTGCACTGCCAGAGCAAAATTCACAGCCTTCTTTTCACAAACCAGCCCCTGCCCTTTAGCTTTTTGATATTTATTCCTTGGCAAAGAGTGGAGCTTTTTTTTGTTTGTTTTGTTTTGCTGTCTGCATTTGAAGCTAGTAGCTTGCAGGCCTCTCTCTCTATCTAGGCAGCAGGATTTTTTATATTTCCATATCCTTTCCATATTAAGCTCATTTCAGCCTACTCCCTCTCTGATCTCAAGAAATGGATGTAAATCATGGACCTGATCCATAGCCCATGGAAGGCTTCTCAGGCGCAGGCCTCTTGCTATCAGCTGCACAGCTGAGGAACGTATATAACGCGCAGCGCATAAACGTGGCCTTGGGTGACAAGAAACCATTCTGTGAGCGGAGCTGTCATTTAGCAGTGCCAAAAGGTACCACAGTGCGAGCACAGAAGGGGATTCTGAGCAGAGTGACTATGCTTCTGCTTGTGAATGCTGCCTGAAAAATCATGGTACACATGCTATGTGTAGGGCTCGTCCTGCATGGCCAGCGCCCAGGCAGGAAGGCTGGGCACAGGCTTCTTGGGAAGCTACCAAAGATTCGCGCTTGCAGCTCTCTTTGGTGTGTCTGGGTATCCCAGCAAACAGGGGACCTTAAACAGGGTTTAGGATACTCTGACAACAGGCACCACTTGTTTCTATATTGCCTTAATAACTGTGCATGGCATGCGGTGATCTGCCAGGCTGATGGGCAGAAATGGTGGCTTGCTGTGATGCCCCTGACTTCAAATGAGACCTGCCTTCCCAGGGCCAGGAGCTGAAGAAGCCGGGCTCCAGGATGGCACCCGGTCGTGCCCTCACCGGTTCACCCTTTGCACTGCAGCCTCACTTGGGGAAGGGCAGAACGCAGGCACGGTCCGAGGCTGACCTGGATAACCTACACTTCTGCTGTCAAGTCCCATTAGCCTCACGCTTCAGCTCATGGTTATTTCGTTTCTTTATTTCCCTGCTGGAGGAAAGAGAGCAAAGAAAAATAAAAAAAGAATCCGGCCTAGAGCCCCAAGCAACATATGAAAAATACACAAAGCAGGTCAGCGCACATCTGCTCTGCACCATGTGGAGCATGATAGGACATGTCAGAGGGAGCCCATGCAATAATCTCAGGCGCTCTACCTTACTCAGCTGCAGCGCAGTTACTAGGTCGCAGACCACAGAAAGGTGAGGAAAGAACTGGAAAGAGCATAAGGCTTCTGGAACCTCCGTCGAGGTACCTGTCCATCCCGTCAGCCTCCCCTCTGGGTCTTCCTCCTATTTCCAGTCAGCCAACAGCTCCTTTGCGGGAATTCAGGGCAGAGCAAAGAGGATCTGGAGGATCCTGGGACTCCAGTATCTAGCCTGTGACCAAGATAGCCACTGCACTCCGCCCTTGGGTGTGCTCTTCCCAGTCTAGTGAGAAAGCTACTTGTTCATTTTAACTGATTGGGTAGGAGCAGGGTTATGTATCAGGTGTTAAACAATACGATTTCACGAAGGCCCCGTTTGAGGCCTTTGTTGTTGCCATTGAATATCTTGACAGATGCTGCAGAGATTAGCATTAGGAAATTAGTATTATTAAAACAGATCAGATAATTTCCAGGCATTGTGTGATACTCATTTTTAGTCTTTCTGATATTTCATTGTCATCCTAGCAATGTGGAACTGAAAAGGTATTTTTCCTTTAAGATTGCTTTAACTCATACCCTGAGCCACCAAGTCTGTTCCCTGTCTTGAAAATCTATCTTGCACAAAGCGTAACTGCCAGGGACGTAATGCAAGGAGGGAAAGAGCTACAGCTACACAGACCTTTGGCAGTGTATGTCACGATACGGAAAAACAACATGGCCATGTTGTCCAGCCCTTCCTGGACACGCCGCTGCCTGAGGGGCATGGCTTGCAGAAGAACAGAAAAGAGAAGCATCACAACCTGTTAGACGATAGGTTTTCGGACTGCGGTACACTTCGCTTGAGGTTGAACAATGCCTAATGCAGTACAGCTAAAGCAGGAGGCGACCTCGGCGAGGGTTCCAGAGCTCCTCTCCTCCTACGCTGGCACGCATAACCACAGAGCAGGCTCCACCTGGACTCGGGCAACTAGTCGCAGCGGCTGCTTTGCCATACGGGTCTGCTTTGGTCAAGAGGCAGGAACATCCTGTGACAGTCAAGCAAATGAACGATTAATATTCAACAGAGATTGCACTTGCACAAGTTCTTCCCTGTCAACAGCATCTCAGAATAGCTTCGATCTTTGCCGTCCCTGGAGTCAATCACAAGAATGAAGCAATTTCAACTTAATGCCAGTATGGAAGAATTACATGGTCCTGCACATCTTTGTGCACTTTGGTTAACACAGCTCTGTCCACCTGCTGGCCTCTTTACTGTTTACTCTTTACCTGACCTCAGGGAACAAAGCAGGGAAGTCAGAAAGGCAAGTAGCACCTTGGGTAGCTTCACAAGTCAGCAGGCTGCTCCATCACGTGCATTCCACAGACTGAGTACAAGACTGGCAACACTGGAAATTGCTTTGTCTGCAACAGATTACACTTCTCCAGGATGTTGCCTTCTAATGTCATTTCACCATGGAGCGCTACCCGTTATTATTTAGCCTAGTCCTCAGGACAGATTTACCTAACTGCAATGGTGTCTAAGTAATGAAAAAAGGCAAACACTATTAAGGAGGATTGTGCGGCCTTGGTTTCCTGCACAGCAGTGAGAAGTGGTTGTGACCTGCAAGTTAAGAGCATATGGTAGGCAGCATGAACATGATCTCTGAGCCCAGGTATGCCTTTCTCCAAAACACACGTGAGGATTCAATGATTCGTTTTCGTACTTGTTTACTTTTATGCACCTGACCAGGAAACACAGCTACTGCAATACCATGAGAACGTCTCCTTAAAGAGCTTTCAACACCTTATATATATATATATAATATATATATATTTTTATACATATATATGCATACATATTTATATACACACACACATACACACAGAGATTCGCATAAGTCAAAAAGATGGAGAGGTTTCGTAACTAAATCTCCAGAGCACTTGACATTTATCTTCTAGTTGTTCATGGACTACTGTAGATATTTTGCAAACACATAAACTTACTCCAGCTTCGACTTCGGACCATACAAGTGTAAAAAACTCCACCTCTCTGTGCTAATATTTTTATTTTCTTTCCAAAATGTCAATTTCAAAGTGTAAGCATACTCAGAAGAAATAATGGGCACATTAGGTCAAAGCTTGATGTGATTTCTTGAGCTAGAAGCAACTACTTTCAATAGCAATCCATTTCAACAATAATTGGTTAACACATAATAACCTTCCTCCAATGCATCTGTATTGATTTAAATGATTATAGAACTGTAAAATCAGTAAGAAAAACATAGCAACGAATCTGTCCCAGTATTTCAAAATGAGAGCAAATTAGCACACGTGATAAAGGAGCTGGCCTAGAATTTTCCATGTCCCATGAAAATATCCAGACATTAGTTAATACCTAACATAGTAACAGTGATAAACAAGAGCAGGAGAAGCAGGTACCTGATATTTGCGGGATCAGCTTGTCCCTGCCCAGGAGCTAGAAGCTCCTAGCTACACTGCCTAGAAGGTCCTTTTAGGCTAGGAGGATCACTTGCTTTGCTGAGGACTCAGCAGTGGAACCACGGTGCCAAGTGCCACATTTTACCCTGAGGAGAAACACAAGAAGCCACCCAGTGTGGCAGCATCCATTGCCCTAAACGCAGAGGCTCTGTGATTTTATTAAGACCTCTCAGTGGCTTTTGCAGTTCAGAAGGCCCTTAGACGGGCTTTAGCCATAGACAGCAGGATGTAAATTGGAAAACAGGATTACGGTGCGTGTGGTGAGTCGCCTAGTCAGCTAGGCCTTATCTAACAATGTCAGACTAAAATAGCATCAAGGTGCCTTTTGATCCCACTGTGAGTGCTATTGAGTGGATTAGAAAGATTACATGCTTGCATCGAGAAATTAGGAACATGTCAAAATCTGACTGATACCTCGGCTTTATTAGAGACATAAAGACTATCCTCTCCAAAATAAATATATTTGCTTAATTCCTCTTGGATTTTGTACTGACACTGCCTGATACTTAAAACAGGTTGCTTTAAAATGCCCTGCATCCCTATGCAGCCTTTGCTAAAGCAAAACTTTAAACCAGCACCACACAGGGATGCAGAGGGAATTTCTGTTTTATACTGTCAATTGCTGTACTTTTGCTGCTAAACCCATCCAGAATTCTATTCCCATGTAGGCATTCAGGAATTGGCTACAGAAGAAAACTCTTGAAAGGATAATAGATGCTAGATATACAGAGTCACTTGAGATGCTCAGAAGAGTCAGCACGAGTCACTGAAAAAGCAGTAAATAATGACGTTTCTCTGTCGCTTACTTAAATGTGAGATTCAGTGATGTAAGCTGATCCACCGAGGGAAGAAATATAAGCCATCGTCTAAAACTTGAGTTATATCATCCACTCCACAAGTTTTTCTGAATTCTCTCCCTGAAACTGTGAAAGATCATTTTTCAGTTATTGCAGGAGAAATATCTGTCTTTATTCCGAGCTCAACTCTTACGGAACTATTTCAGCACCCCGAAGTGCTCCACAGAGTCACTGAGGCACAGACAGTTCAGGTAACATTGGTTTATCCAAGACACCACCTGCAGGTCCAGGCCTGGCCCTATAGTTGCCCTGTTAGGCAATCAAACATTGCACTCTTTGCAAGGCTTATTAGGTTAAGTGATGGCAACAAGGCTCTGTATGAGGCAGCACATATAAAATGATTTTAGTTTTGTTTTAGATTTTGGCCTTTGACTTTTTTTTTTTTTGTCATCTTTTCGGTGGCAGGGCAGAGCTGGAACGTGGCACTTTTACCTACATGGATCCACTCAACCTCTCCTGGTACAATGGGGACATCAGCAACAAGAACTGGAGCAAGCCATTCAACGAGTCAGATGCAGGCCAGAAGCCTCAATACAACTACTACGCCATGCTACTCACCCTCCTCATCTTCGTTATTGTTTTTGGCAATGTGCTGGTGTGCATGGCTGTGTCCAGGGAAAAAGCCCTTCAGACTACCACTAACTACCTGATTGTCAGTCTGGCAGTGGCAGATCTCTTGTTAGCACTTCTGGTCATGCCTTGGGTGGTCTACCTGGAGGTAGGTGGTAGAGTTTTCTTTCACGGTACTAAGTATTTCTGGTGGATGATAGCAAGAGAGGAGGTTTAGCTACCTGGATGCCAAGTACATTCCCAGGCCCTCTACTTGTCCCAAAATGAACGTGTTTCTTGTTTGCCTAACAATCAGTCAGATTCTTGCACGAAATGGTAGCACATGACAGGCTGATTTGAAAATTCAGAAGGCTAAAGTGCAACTCAAACACAGTGAAAATCTGTCTTTTAACGAGAGAGTTCAAAAGTGACAGGACCTTGAGTTTTCTTTTAAAACTACACAAACTGCCTTCTCAAGCAGGGAAACAAATCTGCAGCAATGTGATGGGAGTCACACTAATATAAACTGCAGCCCGTAGCAATTAAGAGTATATTCTGAAGGATCACAGCGTTAAGAAAAGCAGGGAGTTGTATAAATGGGATGTAAATGCAGACCTATTGTGTCACAATATGCAACAGAAACAGAATCCCAAGTGAGGTATTTGTCATGATACTACAGTTAGCACGACCGATGAAAAAGGAGCGCTATGTTTCTGCATACAGAGCCATTTTGAGCAGCATTGCCTTGTGAAAACCAAGTATTCCCAAGACTGCCACAGGTTTACCTGATGGCACATGGCTCTTGGAACACTAAATAGCTGGGAAGGATGAAACAGCAAATCTGAAAGGGAAACAGGGGCTGAATGACCCTTCCTTCCTTGACCCTTTTGATGCATAGTTGCCGGTGTTCTTCAGTCAGCCCAAAAGCCGGGGCGATTCTGCACCCAGATAAGTGACCACGAGAGAATGAAGGGTGGCGAGAAAGCAAAAAGGCTGAAACTATATCAAATTTCCAAGTTATTGTCAAGTTATTGTCATTTCTTTTGGAGAGAAGAGAACAAAATTAAGGAGAACAGCGAAAAGAAGCCATTATTAGCCTATTAAACATTAATGCAAGGCAAAACAAGCCTACTGACATGACACAGGCTGTTGAGAAGCCACAATACTAATTATCACTCTAGCCAATTGTTGCTTTTGTGGCACTTTAAAAATGTAAAGCACTGTGCATGTGCTACAGCTTATTAGCATGACCACAGGCTAGTTGTGATTGCAGTTAATAGCTCTAGGATTAGTTAGACTCTTCTATGGTATTTCTCTTGTGCAATACCCCATTTTAACCAGAGGCTCTAACCTACCTCTCTTACGCTTAACTATGACTCTCTCAGGCAGCCTTAATACGGAAGGTTTAATATGGAAGAAGATTTTTTCCTTCTGGGCTTGTGTGTGCATGGAATTGGCTGGGAAGTTTAGTCTCATTAATCTACCAAGTAGGACAAATTTAGGCTTGTATATCTCACCATCGAAGAGATTTTGGGTTGATAAGAGACCTGACTGCTCTTATCCTCACTCTGCAAAACCTAGTCCTATCTGCCACAGCTTGCAGAAACATGTCAGTATTTGCTGACAGAGAAGGAGCCATTGTTCGCAGTGTTAGGGATACTGCGATTCCTCTCTGCGCCCGCAGTCTCCAATGAAAAGGGGCCAAAATCCTTTATTCTGGAAATAGCTTCATGCTTTTTAGGGTCTGTGTCACAAGCTGGGACAAAAGGGATATCAAAACACTGTAAATTCTTTTACGAGATCATCTCTGTTGGAAAGAAACCTTCTACCTCCGAACTATTGACGTTTCCCATAAATAATTGCACACAGTGGGAGAAAAGAGCTGCTGCAGTTTACAGCATCTCCCATAAACTCATAACTACGAGTTCATGAAATTGATTGCCACACAGGATTACATCTGTCTGGAAACTTTTGCCTTTGGGCAAATTCTAATCAAATAAAGTTACTGATGTGACTTCGTCTTTTAAATCATTTTTTAATCACTGTGTATTCATCTGTCACTCAGGCTTCAATGCAGTCATTCTTCCTCCTTTATGCTGCCCATGGTTATGTATATCAGAGCAGAAATAACTGAAGAATAGCTATCTTATTCATTCTATTTTCAAGTGCAGTTGGAGCCTATTTATGTTAGAGGGAAATATACTTTTTTTTTTCTCCACAGCATGCCAAATACAGTAGTTCTAATAACTGCTGTTGAAGTTAACTGTAAAAGTTAGCCAGATAAGGGAAGATAAAAAGGCTACTGGTAATTCAAATGTTACCATTAGTTCTCTGTCTTTTTAACATTATGTAATAGGTGTCAAAGAGTTTTCATTCTGAATTAATGCAATTTTGTTTGTGAAAAATAATGCATGAGGAAATTCTTCTCTGACTAAAAAAAAAAAAAA
>VZSG01001046.1:112345-154073 GCA_013398315.1 Nothoprocta pentlandii | reverse complement strand
CAAGCTTCTGCTCAATTCTCTAACATACCAGCAACTGCAAAGCAGTAAAGTGTCATGTGATTTAGCCAATTACCAGTTGAGGAGCTGAATCAAAATTGAAAAAAAATGCACATACACAAGAAAGCCTTAAAACATTTTGAAATTGCTACAGGTGACTGTGCTGTGGTATCACCCCTCTAAAAAATACAAGCCTCCTAAAGACTTAACTTCATGGGACATATTGGTGCTGACAAGGATACTGCTATATTTTTAACACCCTAATGAGAAGATCTTATTTCTTAACTCTTGAAGAGAGCGTGCAAAGTGAACTTTACTCAGAAGGAATTGTTAGAGCCCCATGCTGCAGTGTATATTTTCTAAGCCATTATTTGCAAGTGAAGCTTCAGTTCTGCTTATTGCAGCTTTCTGTTCTGGCTTTTTTTCCCTGTGATTCAGAGTTCACTGAAGACAGTGTGGCGCTCTGCACCCCCTGCACAAGTTTTAATTAAGAAGGTGATAAATTCTGGCTGCACTATATTCTTGTCTGCTTGCTCCCACTACAGTCATGCTATCCTGTATTTCCCTAGTTGAAGGGTAAACTAATTACAATAGCTCTAACCAGCTTATTAAATCTTGTTAAAATAAAAATGAAAACAGACAAATAACCACTATCTGTCTAGTGAAAAATGTCCAGTTAAAATACGACTCTCCCTGAAGAGTCAGGAATGTATGTTACCCGTTATTGGAACATGTGACACCAACAAATGTCCTCAGCTAGCACTGTTATTAAATAGAGACTTCCACAAGCTACCGCGATGCCGTAAACCGATTTCATTCTTTTTGCCTGAGCTTGCAACAATGGTATTTACCTGTTTGTTATGCATCACTCTCTAGGGACCTACAATTGTGCTCTACACTGTAGAAACATGTAACAGGAAAAGATGATGGCCTTCAGATGAGATCTGACTTGCTTTTCAGGTTAGTTTTCCTTTCTTATCTCATTTTTTCTTCAAGAACTCTAGTTTTTGTCCAAACTGTATGTAGAAGCCTCAGAGAAGGCAAAGAAAAGAGACACAGGTAAGAAAGAAAATGCTCTTAAGTTTCTTCATCTCCCTTCTCTTCTGGATGATAAAAAGACTTGGGAGGATCTGTAGGAGGAAGGGATGAAAAACCCAATGAGTTCATAGCAAAGAGCAGTCTTGATGACACTTTTGGCATCACAGCACCCACAAGTATTTGCTTCTTGGCACTGTGCATTCAGCCTCAGGGAAAAGTACAAATGATGATTCACTTTTTTTTTTTTTTTTTTAATTCAGAAGCAAAACTGGTGACTTTGGAAATGGGCTAAACAATCTAAATATAATGAGAAGGCTGACTAAAAGCAGAGACTTTGGGAAATACACTTCTGCCTTTGTAGCTCTGTACACCCACTTTGCATTCTGTTTTGCTATAAATGACGGCACAAGTGCCGAACAACAGGCAATGAGCTCCTGCAGCTTATGTGAAGTCTGGAATCTAAATGAGAGTTACAGCAAATTAACCCAGAAATATAGATTTACAACTGAATTAGTGTGGCTTGGCAATTTACTGTGCTACGTAATTGTGTTTGTACATGTTCTCAGGTAGTGGCAGTTGTATGGTAAAATGCTCTAGGTTACGTTTTTTCATTATGTTTATCTTAACATACTTATCTTGTACCATGTGATGCATGGCAACCTGTTTAGCCATGGAGATCTGATTGTATGTCTGAACCATCTATCCAAGGAAATGCTTTCTACAGGGTAGTTCTCAGGGCATCCAGTGACAAACAAACAAACAAACAAACAAACAAACAAAAAAAAAAAAAAAAAAAAAAAAAAAAAACAAACAAAAAAAAAAAAAAAAGAAAAAAATCCCACAACTCTGATTTCCTGGAACTTCTGGGGAAAGTTATTCTTCAGAAAAGAAAGTTTTAAAGTATGCTTAGATACGCAAGTCTTCATCACCTTTCAAAGGACTGCCAGGAAGTGCTATGAAGACCAGTGCCGCCGTGACAAAACACATCAAATCTCCTGGTCAGGTTGGAGTTTCAACTGCAAAAAGGCAAAAGCCTCTCCTCTCTGGCTGGCAGATATCAGCAAAAAGAAAATTCTTGAGCAAAAGTCCTGAACTGTGGGTCCTAAATTAAGAGCTAGAGAACTCAGCTCCCTATTAGTGGGCTGAACACTTCCCCACACCAAGAGATCTTCAAGGAAAACCCCTCAGGAAGATCAAAGGGATCAGGCTAAGCATTCGCAGTGCCTACGAGGTCAGTCTGGCTGTGTGTGCAGCACCAGCTGGCTGGGATGTGCTGAGGAAAGAAAGGAGAAAGGATGCATGAATGAGTCCCACCTGAGGGACCGTTGGCTGGCACAGGGACCAATTTTAGCATGAGCTAATGATTACTGAACACGAAGCACACATGATTCCCATAACTAGAAATGGGAAAACATGACTTCCCCTTCCCAATGGATAGAAAAGAGCAAATACTGACTCCCAGACAAATAGTCTAAAACTGTTTATAGCCTAGTCCAGCCCACTTGCCTGAACTCCCTGCATGCTCCCTATTTTCTGCACATCACCCGGCATCCTCCACACTCTCCCCTATCTCTGATCTTATTCGCTAATTCTCTCACAAAGGCTGCTTTAAACCACTGACAGCATCCACACACACACATCACACACACTGCTTCAAGCTGTTTAATTTCTGCTAATAGCTAAAGATACGGATCTTTCAACATGGAGACTGCAAAGAGAAAAAGGAGCTGAAATATTTTCAGTAACTGCTCATTTGGGAGTCATTTCCCTTGTCAAATTCGCTGAGTTTCAGGGCAAAAAAATCCCAGATAAAGCTTTGTCTTCTATTCAAAGCATCTACAAAAGCAGATTTCCTCATGAAATTAAGAGCACAGTCCCCATTTCCAAGGAACTAATACTTGCCATTTAGTCCTTGCTACTCATACAGATAAATGTGGAGTGCAGCTCACTTGGCATCAGGGTTCAAACAGCAGCTGTAGAAATCTTAAGCATGCTCTGTTCCCTGCGTTTAAGGATGCATTTTCTCCCAGGCTAGATCTAGTCCACCTAACAGAGGCAATTTATCAATTGCACCCAGCTGCTGTGGCCCACAAAACCTGATTGGAGGTGAAAGAATTAATTATTGTAATTACCAGGGTCTGTGTTAATGGCCTGCAAGAGTCAACACTCCTGCATGTTTGCCTGCCCACAGGACAGGCTCAGAGTAGGACTGTGGAAACTAACACCCAAACTAATGAATCGTAGCAAGCCTGAGTCCTTCTGTCGCCTCCGGGTGCTCAGAGGCAAGTATCTGGCAGCTGAATGCCAGTGCTGAAAATTAAGCTGCAGCAGGAGTGGCAGAGACTAAATTACATTTGGCTACAGACAGTACAATTCGCAGCCTTGTGGTGACCCATCTCTAGACAGCGAAGAGGGCTTTGGACGTCCATCAAGAGCGCAGGTTGAAAGGCCCAGAACTGCTCCTCCCCGCTATGCAGTTCGCTTGAGTGTTCGGCTGTAAAGCACTTGGTGGTGGTGTTACTTATTGTCTGTTCACATCACAGTCTCACAAATTGGTGCCCTGTCTCCAGATTGTCACTGTCTCCTCTTGGGACTTAGACTAACCTTATCCATGGCACCGGATCTCATCAAGAGATCAGTAAGAGGGTGTCAACAAAGCAACATCTATTCACTTCTAAATCGCGCCCCCTGCTCTAATGCAAAAGCTAACGTGGGCTTTTCCTGTTTCAACTATACAGGTACTTATCCAATTATGCTTGAGAGATGTCAATTAAACCCTGTCCTTCTGCACCAAAGTGAAACGTCTCGACTGAGCATGCAACACACTCACGATCTTGAAAGCACCTCCCAGAATTTTAAGTTCCTCACTGGGCCCCCAGTGACTTCCACCCTTCTCCTCCCTGCCACGCCTTTTTTTAACGCTCTCTGTGATTTTTTTCCCTTTTCCTGTTTTAAAATGTCTCAGTGGGTTCATGTCCTGCAATATTTTGCTGCGTTTGCTGAAGTCAATGGGAGATGAGCCATAAACAGAACACAACAGTGTTTAGTCAAAAGGAACAACATATTGCCCAGCAAATAGACAGACATACTCAGCCCTCCTGGGAGGTATCTTGCTGCTTAGACGACAAATATTTCTTCAAAATAAAGGCAGGTTTGTCTCAGCAAAGCGTTTTGGCAGACAAAAAGATAAATGAATTCCCTGAACTCCCCTCTAAGTATTCTTCTGCTTGCAGCAGACAGATGAGTTTGTCCAAAGAAGAGCAATGGAATTTTACAGTGTTAAAGGAAACACTTCACTGCTTTACTGAGAAGTAAGCTTCTGCTGAAGAGCAGTAAAAACTCCCATGGAATGAGTGCAGATATGCCTCAAACTTAAAAAATCCATCTAAACAAAGTTCTAACAATATCGCTAATGTCTTTCTTTAAGAACCACAGGATTAATACTAAGGAGAGAGGCTCATTTTATCCTTTATTGCAGCTAATTACTGTACCTCTTTATTGCTGACCCTGGCCTATTCTTCCTCTCTACAATTGTTCCGTAGAGAGATGGAATCTTTAATGTGATCATTTCTAATAGTAAAGTTACTTGTTGATTCAGAAATTCAATTATCGCATATCTTCAGGAAGGAGCATTAAGTCATGTTCTGTGGGGGCTGGCTGAGTTTTCTGTCCATTGCATGGTTCTGATCTTTGTTCTTCTGTATTGCGTATTTTTCAAGCCACATTCTTTTAGCACAGAAATCAAGCTATTATTTGTTAAGTAAAGATCAGTTCATTAGAGCTGCATATTAGTTATGAGGTGCACAAAATGCCTTTGTTAACTAAATTGCATTCATGCAAGTCAGTATATCATAACTGAATATTTGTGCTATAGAGACATTGCGGGCAACTGAGCAAAGAAGCTCTGGGATATTTATTCCAGGAGTTCATACCTGTCTCCTTTAATAGTGGCAGCAGATGGTAAAAAAGTTGTAATAATAGGAGACATAAGCTCTTCGCAGTGATCGCCTATGGAAAGTGGTGAACTTCAGCTGAGCGAACACAGAGAGTTCATTAAATGCCTGCACGTTGGCAGATTTAGGACCTAAAAACACAATCCGATAACCCATGCCCTAGCTCCAACGGGAAAGAATTGTTACTCACTCCACAAGCAGAAGCCACAGTATCGCTTCACTGCAAGAACAGTTGTAGTTATGATGCTCCTAAAAGCATCATTCTCACCTTTGAAGCATCACACTTCACCCAGTCACCTCTGCTTGCGGACACCCTGGATCCTGGATCCCAAACACAACACAGCTTGTGCTGTTGGAGAGATTTAGAGCCTAGCAATGCTGGACCCCTAAGGTAGCCTACACTGCTCACCACAGCGGGGATATAAACCTCTCCTCCTGGGTCTTGTCTAGGTATAAAGGGATTTTCCCAAGGCCAGAGAGAGTTTTAGAAACAGAAAGCCGAATTCCCAAACTGCAAGTCTGAGCCATGGCAACTTCCCTCCAAACTGCCTCCGTGCTGCAGAGCGCAGGCCTACAGAACTATGCAAAGCAGTTTCAAGATTTAACAAGGATTATTTTTTTCCCAGTAGGAGAGAAAGAGGGCTTGTACCTAGGCCAGTGGCAAATTACAGAAAAGAAGAGTTTCATGCTGTGATATAAGCCAGAATAAAGGGAAGTAGCAGCTGATGAAAGAATCAAAAGATGTTAAACTTGCTGTGGATGAAATGCCTGGTAGGAGGAAACAGCAAGAGCTCCTTGATATCCAGTCAGGCACTTTCTTCCATTACTTTAATGGAAGTTTGCTCATGTCTGCATGCAATGATAGAACTGGGTGGGGAGCTGCTTTTAGAAACAATATGTAATTTGATTTCAAAAGAAGAGACTGAGAATATTCCCTAAAGCTGGGGAACAGCACAGATAAGTGCTGTGCAGTCTGGAAAGAGGAAAGACAGGGCAGGAGCAGCTAGGTTGTAATGGCCTGTGCTGCACTCAGACCGTCTCACCTGACCTGCCAGTCACTGTCTCATCTGTCACCCCCAGGGATGCTCCCTCCAAGCAGCTTGGGCTTGATGCAGACAACACTTGACAGTTTTCTTCCACAAGGTTTTCAGGAAGGTCTATTCCTGGGAATCATCACCCCTCTCTGACATTGCCATTTCCCTTACGTACACTCTTCCTCTCTGTGGGAGCTCTATGGACTCCTCCACGTCCCATTAGCACAGCTTTAATGATGCCTCTCAAGGCCACTCTGCTCTAGCTCTTCCTTCTTAACAAAAGTGACTGGGTCAGCCCTGGCCATGTATTTCTCTCCAGGGCTTCATCAAGCAGGGACGACTGCTTGCCGAGCCTCTGCAACCAAGCCAAATTGCTACTGTTACTGTTATGAAGGGGCTTATGGGTTTACACAAAGCTCTGTATCCTGCTAATCCCCTTGGGCACCTGTCCTTTAGAAGTGCCACACATTTAACGGTGTGTGGGGGCACTTGTTGCAGCCAGGTATCCTGTGCGGTGACCCCAGCATGGGCAGAGCCTCAGCTCCTTCCTCCTCTGCACCCGTCAAGACCAGCACAGCTTATCAGACGATATAGCACTGTGGACCCTCTCCACCACACACTCCCGGATGTGTGCCCATGCAGCCACAGTCCATCTGCAGACGGAGAAGAAATTTCAGCCAAAGAACAACCTGCTCTTCCCACAAAGTCAAGCCGTGGAAAACTCAGAGTTAATTGCACCAGGCTGTGATAGGTCTATAAAAGGAGCATGGCTTTTGTCATACTGTACTGAGACAGTACAGATCCTATAACCGCCTTCTTGTGATAAAAGGAACACACAGAATTCAACATTTCTTCTTACATTAAAAATCATCCTCTCGGACAGTCATCATTGCTGTCAGAGACATCTTGCTTCTCTGCACCTCAAACAAAACAAAACAAGCATTTCCACTAAAATAGTCTTTTACTCCAGCCTTGTTTGTAAAGATCTGTTTTTCCCCCCGAAGTGTAGGATCATTTTAATTTTCATTTAACTGCACATCCATAATAATCCAAGGCTGCCAAACAAACCGTAGTCGCTGAGGAGCAGAAGGAGCTTTCTCTCTGGGAGTTCCCACTGCTGGGAGAATGTCAAAGAGAAGTAAACGCTGGAAACATAGCCAGTAGAAAGAAGTGACTTCAAAAGATTTGTGTCCTGAAAATCCTCTGCTTTAGAAAGTTCAAGCGAAAGAGCAGATTGCTGGTGGGGTTGAATGCTCCTTTATCCAAAGCTGTTTGAGTAGAAGCATCAAGTAGGCCCATAACAGACAATCTTTGAACATCAATTTATGTGATAAAAAGTATTTCAAGGAATTTGGAGACAGGGAAATGAAAAGATCAAGGCTGTGATGAGTTCAGATCAGCTGAAAGATGTAATGTTTTACGCTAGGGTGGGAACAGGAAGAAAATTAAAGGGTCTGAGTTTTGATGAAGGTTACTTTTAAAAACAAGAGTAAAGCAACAGGCAAAAGGGAGAAGTGCTGTGCAGTAGAGGATGGACTAATGGGTTCCTGAGCAGGAAGTGCAATGATTTGAATGCTGCTGTGCTAGGATCTTATGACCAGATTAATAAAGATGGAGAAGATCATTCTACAAGTGAGATGTGACTGGCCATGCAGGCTGAGAAAAAGACTATCTTCAAAAGCTAATTGCAGATATCTGTACTTGGGGAGAAGTTTTTCATCTTCTCCCACTCCAGACTGCCCTCCTATGGGGCTATGCAGTAAGACTCAGTCATCTGAAGGGCAAGAAACACCTTTTGATCTGCTGTATCTTTGCTATGAATGCCTTCGAAAATGAAACACCAGATGATGATGATGGGACATTGGGAAGACAGGATTTAGTGCCAGAATGATTTTGTGTTTGAGGCTCTACTCCTGAGTTGGCACACCAGCAGCTCTGGATACCTTCAAGATAGATGAGGCTTAGGAATGCATGAGCTAGGTCTTTTTAAAGAGCCTAACTGAAAAAAGGAGACATTTAGAGGATTTATGTCTTGTTATTGCTTCCTTCAAAAGATCCAGCTGATGTGGGCTGTCAACTTTGGCAGTTCTTGGTTAAGAACACGACATAATCATCAGTATATTTATCAGCAGGGACAAAAGACTAAAATGTGTTTGAATAAGAGAAAAGGGGAATGGAGACCTACGATTAACTTTATAAATAACAAGTGGCAAGTTGCACAGTAACAAAGTGGGGGCTGGAATGCACTTTTCTAGGGTTTGTAAAGACTCAGATAATTTCTTTAAAAATTGAGCAGCAATCAGGTAGTTTTCACTGAAAATTGCTTCTACCACCTCAGTAACGCTCCGCAAGAGGCATACATATTTCTCTTGTGCTTTCTTCATACCCTGTTATTTTCATTATAAATTTAATTAAGCTTTTCTAGAGAGTGTGGTATGACATACAAGCTGAGTTTTGTTTCTGTCAGAATGATGACAGGAATGAGCTGCTGAATTAGTTTCCTGCCCTGCCCACCCTGCCCCCCTTGCGAGTATTCCACATGATACCAAGCGGTGCAGACATTCACTTTCTCCATCTGAATCAATCCGACTAAAGCTGGGAGAAGGATGTACAGGAAAGGTTTACGTGGCTGAAGAATGCTGTCCATCCTGCCCTCTCTTCTGTGCTGGAGAGTGCCCACAGCTGCCCTTTCAGACACAGAACACCTGAAGAGAAGATTACCTCAAACCAAAGCTGTTTTGGGACAAGAGCTTTGAATGGAGGAATCTGCACAGCAGCAGTGACTCAGGAAAAAAAAATTAAAAATTGCTCATTTTTTTGCGAGATGGACATGTGAGGATCCTCCCTACATTGGAGCACAGCTGAACACAGCTTCCTTGTGATAGCTTTTTCTTTCTGATGGCCATAATTGTAAGACAATATTATTCCAGGGAGGACTCTTCTGACTAGCCTCTTTGTTTTACTCGGGACTGGTAGCTAAGCAACCCAATCAATGTTCCAGCAGGGACAAAACCTGAATGGCGGACCTCTTTGTTTTGGTTTTGTTTTTAATCTTTGCAGATTTTGAGGAGAAGGCTTATTCTAGCCTAATTCCCTGATCTGGGGCATCCTATTTGTCTCATGTAAACAGCTCACATTACTGCGTTGGGTAAAATTAATCAAATTCTGAGATAACTTGTATAACCCAGAACACTGGTTAAGTCTGAAGATCTATAATGTTATCAGCAACATTTATGTTACCAGAATGGTATGGTAGCATCACTGATGCTGAGAAGAGGAAGTGTTCAAGAAAAGATGCAATGTTACCTGATATTACGGGCAAAAATATATATTTTAAAGTATCAATATAAGAAAAAGAAAGTTCAGTCTTCAATACCACATTCGTGTGTTTCCAGCGGCTTTTCTATTATTCCCTTCACAAATACCATTACATGCATGAATCCACTGGGACAAGCAAAGAAATGAACGCTAGAGAGAGAAGTGTGGGGAAGTTGAGGGAAACGAAAGCAAAGCTTTTACTGGCATTGATGGATGTTGTTATTCATCGTTATTCTCACAACAATTTGCAAGGTCTTCTTACCTCCAGTGATCCCCATTTTTCCTGCTTTACCAGTGACACCAGGATGCATCAACGTTCACATTAGAATTTCACCGCAGCAGGACTCTCAGCAGATGTAGATTCTCTCCAAAGGGCTGCGGACCCAACTAAGATATGAATGTTGTTAATTTTCACTGTGCCTTCGTGGAGCCCTGCTTGTAAATGAAAACAATTCTGAAGCTTTTGTTTTCTGTGTGTCTACAAGTCTGTTAAAGCACCAATTCTGTTCCATCCAGAGGAGCTAGGCCCCGTGCACAGATGGTGCACATGAGCCATTCCTGCCTTTTTTTTTTTTTCTTCCCGCCCCCCCCAGTCTCTCTTTGGAGATTAAGGGGAATAAAACGAACACAAAAGGTTTATGTCACAAATTTGGGCCCTTGAGCAGATTGTTAAGAAAAACCCATCTTGGCCTTACTTTAGTTACTGTTAAGGTTTGGGGATTTGTCGTTGGTGACTTTTTGTTTTAAACCATTACCACTAAAGTGAGACTGATACTCCTGCTGCCAGTCATAGCCTTCATTTTGTAGAATTTCAAGCATCACTGCTATGAAAAATAGCTTCAAAATGATATTGGAGTAAAAATGTTACACCAAGGGAGATCTGTCTATGCCTCACAGTTCTTTAATGTTATGCCTCTGACAGCTTAACAACAACTAAACAGCTTAAGTCTCAGCAGGAGACTTCCAAGCTGCTTGAGTATGAAAACTATGACATTTTAATCAGAGAAATTTCCCATTGGCTACCCGCAGCCCTGTGCTTGTGACCAGCTTTCACGTTTCTGCATTGCCAGCAAGAGCCACATTGGTCTGCGCCCTGGGCCGTCCTGCAGTCCATGCAGCTCGTGTTAGCTGGGCCCATCCTCAGCAACGGCACCTCACCTCTCCTCCAGGCAAGAGTCAGCAGGAAAAAAAGCCATTTTTAGTCTTTTGCACAAAGATGAAGTAAAACAGCTCTCACACGCTAACTCTTCCAGTTCCCCGGGTCAGGGGATTGAAGAAGATTCTCTCAAGAAGTGAGGCAGCAAAAGGGGCATATCTGGTGTTCTCCAGAGTTTTTCTGATTCAGCCTCTCACTCAGATGGGCCTGCCCTGTGGCATGCAGGACGCCTTCTCTCTCAGCCCAGTTTATAAAGTGCTCCCTATGCATGCTTTAACAACTGTCAAACATCAGAAGGAAAATAAATGTATGAGAAGTGTCCAAGAAATTTGTAATAGCAGACAGTTTCATTACAATCATCACATCAGATCTTTTACTTAGCATAGATCAGAAAAAAAAATCAGTGGGTAAGACATCTTTTTTTTTAAAAAAAAATATGTGTATGTCTGTAGTAGACGTGCACATATGGTCAATATGCACAGTTCCAGCATTATGTTCAAATAAAGATAGACTACATAAGCTATGTCCATTTCCATCTCTCCATGGTATGGAGGAAAAGCCTTGCCTAATGCTCTTGGGAAAGCATTGCCTAAAGCCAGCATCATCAACCCAAAATGTTCAATGCACTTAGTAAGACCTTCCAAAAAAAAACCAATCTTTTTTCTCTAGCTCTATTTTCTTCTACACTTTACAAGTCTTTCCATCAAATGTGTGCCTTAGGAACTTTCTTAAAATAAAACAATACAAAACAACAACAGCACAATTTCCCTGTTTCCACCAGGCTCCAGGGTACGCTGGTTTAAGGAACAGCACCTGGTATCTACAGTTCTATCCTTCCTGGAACAAATTTAGTTCTTGATATCTTCAAATCACTCACCACAGTCCTATTCCCTTATCTATTCACTGGTGAGTCTGTCCCTTGAAGCAATGTAGAGATATTTTCTCTCTGATGTCTAATGGCCAACTGGAGGGCCGTACAGCCAGTGATATCTTCCACATCAAGCAGAGCATCAGCCATAATCAAGGTCTTTATGATGGCCATGTTGCCCTTTAGGACAGCAAGGTGCAAGGGCGTCCAACCAACTTCATTTTTAGCATTGACTTCTGCATTGCGCTCTAAGAGATTCGTGACACTCCAAAAGGAGCCCCGCTGGGCTGCAAAATGGAGAGGGGCCCACTCTGGCTTCTCAGCTACATTGGGATCGGCCCCACATCTCAAAGGCTCACAGACCACTGTCTCTTTACTATAGCGAGTGGCCAAGTGAAGCGGTGTCCAGTCCACGCTTCCTTTGACATTCACTTTGGCGTGGCTGTCTTTTAGCAGGTGAATGATTTCAGTGTGTCCTTTGAAAGCAGCCAAGTGCAGAGGAGTCCAACCTTAGTCTGTCCTCAGCTCCACATCAGCTCCAGATTTGATGAGTTTCTCACAGATGATACACTTCCCCTTTACCACAGCCACGTGCAGGGCACTGCAATGGTTCTGATCCATGCTGTTCACAGAGGCCGCCTTCTTCAACAAATAATGGACTACCCTGAACTTTCCCCTCTCCACAGCAACATGAAGCAGGGTTCGGTGGTTCTGCTGCTTCTTCTCCAAGTCTGCCCCTTGGCTGATCCATGTAGAGGTAAAGCTACTTCTTTTCTGCATTTGACACAAGTCACTCTGGCAACTGCCCATCCACTGCCCGCTCGTCTGATAATGGAGTCAAAGAAAATGGGGATAGGATTTGGACGTGACGAGTTCTTTTCTATGTGCTTTTGGACCCTCGTCCGCATTTCCAAATAGTAATCTCAGGTTTTGTTATTATTTCATAGCCATTTGTTCCCCTTGATGTCTTGGCCCTTTGTTAGTGTTTTATTTTACATCTCCCTTCTGCACTTGGATTTCCTGTCTGGTTTTCTATTTCTGTGAATAGATTAGGAGCTGATGCTTTGCAGATACTGCATTTTAAACTGTACTCTCTCTTACTGCTGCATCCCTACTACAGTTTTCGGTCTGTCTAGTCTGCAGTTTTTGGACTCTTTCCTGCAGAAGGAAAGAAAGGAGAGAGGTGCTTAAAGCAGAAATTGAATGCCTTGCTCCCTGTGTTGGCAGAAGCTCTGCAAGAGCAATATAGTGTGCGAAGCAAAATCAACTGCATTTCTGATCAATATAGCCGTGGCAGCCGTGGCAACTCACAGGAGCAGTCAGCTGTTCATAGTTCACAGGCTTTGCACTTCAAGTGGTGGATAACCTAGGTTTTTGGTATTCCGTCTGTGATGCAGCCAGAGGCTGAGGAAAGCACCACCCAAGACAGCAAAACCAGTAAGGGATCCCAGCAGAATGGGTACCAGCATAGCAGAACCAGGACCTGGAAAGGAAGAAGTAATCAAGCCACAAACAATATTAAGAGAAAGGCTGAGGAGAGAGGCAGCAGACTCTCTTTCTTCTTTACACCCTGCGCCAAACAGGTATGGCTAACTTTCCTTCTGTACAGTAACCTGAATGTATAGTGCTTGAATCCCTTTTCAAACAGTCTACCTTCTTTGCCAGAAAGGCCCAGCAGTAAGTATCATTTATAAACACCAGAAACACAAGAAAACTCTTTCCAGCTAGAAGATCCTTTGCTTTGTTTTCCTTCCTCCTCCTTCTAAAGCTTGAAGTACCTACAAGGAATAAAGTTGGCTGCATCTCCTATCTGACAGTTTAACAGAACAGATCCTGATTAACCTGCCCATCTGGGATTTAGGTAGGCCATTGCTAAGGTGAGGAGCTGTTTGGATAAAACTCAGCCACGACAGCATACTGAGTGTGCTGTAAAAGGGTACTGCTTTCCTTACAGATGGAAAGCTGTATGTTGAATAGAGACTGGAGCTTGAGGGGGGACAGATGTGAGGGCGGGGAGGGAAAAATCAAAACCATACACGCGAGACACTCACCTTCCACAGGTTTATACAGAAACCGGTTCTTCATTCTCAAAATTGGACCAAATGAAACCAGGTTGTGTGGGTTTCCATAGCTGTTCCTATTACTTTGTGGGGGAAGCATCTCCACACTTTCAAAGCAATCCTATAACAGGCATGTAAAAAAAAAAAAAAAATTAAACACATACTGGAAGAACCTGAAGAGGATCTCCTGCACTGGTGTTGTGTACAATCCACTGCAATCATAACAGAACTTGATGGAGATCTCTCCTGATGTAGTCTTTGCCTAACTCTGCCATCACACCGAAAGGTGTATTTCTTACTGCTTGGACCAGACAACATGTGCATCACTATGTCCCAATTACTTTTTTTAAGGGACTAGCATCTATTGATTTGATTTTATGTCATATAACATACCATATTCTCATCTTCCAGACTTATTGATCAGGTGCAGGGTAGTTCTATCTTGAGACTGCTAAAGGGAGTGGCTGAGGTCTTCCCAAGAAATGTCTGACTGGGGTTTTAGGCCTATGTTGTGTCTGCACAATAAATAAGTGCCCTTAGAGCAGCAGCTACCTTATGCCTGAGACCTCCAAGCTTCAGGAAGCCTGAAAAGTCCCATCTCCCAGACCCAGAACAATCCAATTTAGAGACAGATTTAAGCCCTTTTGTGTAATTCTACAGTGCAAAAGTTGCTATTTGATTTTTATTGTGCTTCTTGAGCTGATTACACCATACAACAGTTTGCAATAGTAAAGTGAAACAGGACACTGAACTCTGTAAACTTAATGGAAAGCAGAAATTTAGTGAGGGCTTTTGGGGAGATAGCATGCAGGAAACCAAGAGTGTGCAAGCTGGAAAAAAGCAAAACTCCTCAATCTACCATCACAGATTCTCTTCAATCAACTGTACAGGATGGAAGCACCCAATCCTTCAAAAAACTCCTTACCGATGTCTTTTGTTGTCCCTCATTTGCCCTCAACTGCCTCCAGTCATGAGACCAGTGAGAGGAGAGGACTCTTCCCACGTACCTGCTCACACCCTGCTTTGCCATGCAGACAGACATTAAGCTCACAGTGCAAATAGGCCACTGAGTGGTTCAGCATCTGGAACAGCTGGATGGTGAAGCTAGCAGCTCTGGAATGAGTGGTCTGCAGTAGCTGGATGTGTCTGCATTCAGATGGCAACCTGGCAAACAGAAATGGAAAAGAGTTTCAGGTTCCAGTGCTCCTCTGAACCCAGTCAGAAAGGACAGTCTTGTCCTTCTGTTCATACAGACTGCCGATATGGTTATTCACAAATTCTAAGCCAAGTATCTGTGCCTAGAGAGTCAAACAGAAATCCCCAACAGCATGTGTCACATCAGCTCCACACGTCACTGTCATGGAGGCCACAGTCTCAGCAGCAGATTTTTTTATGGGAAGTTGATTGTGGTAAGCCCTTAAAAGGGTGCTGGAGCGTGATAATCATTCCCTGACCTAGACGGATTCTGGAGCACTGCTTCAGTGACCACCTGCTGTAGCCAACAACGGCAAATCAGTAAGTCTTTTACGGGTTATCATAATATCTAGCACTTCTAACTTACACCTCATGCTCAAAGGGTCTGATAAACATTAACTAATCCTTAAAGGTCTCTGTACCCAACCTAGACACATTAGGCAATAATATCCTTGAAACACTGAAAGGGATATAGATTGCACAGAAGAGTGTTGTGCCCAAGACCATGGAGGCGGCCTGAGAAGTGCCCCTGCTCATTGATAGAAAACAAAAAGTGAAAGGAGTAGAAATACTTTTTATTTTCCTTAGATGCTCTAAACCTTATCAAGTCCTCTGTACGGATCACAAGTCAGCTAAAGGAGCAGTGCATCCTTAGATGCATCCTTACTCCTTTTAGCCGAATCTTAATTCCAGACATGTTACCAACTCCCTGTAGCTATACAGCACAGGCGAAGGCATTCTCTGTGGATTAAGACAATCCTCATTCCAATCCCAGCTCATCCCTGCAGCTCTGTATCTGACCTGTGGAACAGACAGCAAGTAGCATCTGGTCCCTCTGTCCTGCTGGTAGGGGTCACGCAGCATGACCGGATTTGTAGCCCAAGGTGGCTGCTGTTACTCTGCAGAGTGATTAAAGCCAGGAAAGTCTCCTGGGGAGGCAGCGACCCATAGACTTCAGAGCTTGCTTCTGTGGCAGGACGCAGGCTCATCTGTGCTGTGTAATTGCCAGAGCCACAGACATCAGTCACAACTGCAAGGCTGAAAGAAAAGGAGGAAGAGAAGATAAGACCCCGGCACGCACTGCTGCCTGTTAAAAACAAATCAAGATCACAGTCTGTTGCCTCAGTTAAGTCTAACAGAAGCATGAATCCCATTTATAAACAAGTTGAAGCAAATGAACAACATCCAGACCCTAGCATGATGAACTCTTATGACTAGAAATACTTCCTTCCTCTCTCCATTGCCAAATGACTCGAATTGAGGGAAGCCTAGAAATGCTTTACTAGAAGAAAACACTTGTTTTGTTTGCTAGCATGTTTACTTGAGCACTATTAAATGCTGCCAATTACAAAGCTGCCTATAGAGCTTGTCTAGAGATCAGTCACAGAATGAAAATCACAAGTCTGAAGAGCAGTATTAGGATCTAAATGAACAATGGCCTGTCTTTCATATGTGAGGTCAATCTAGAAGGAAATCGGTTTTTAAAATCACAATACAGCCTTCCCACGTTACTGAGGCCATGGAGCAGTTTGGATACTGTCTCTCCCCTTCCCTCCTCACCCTCTCTTAAATTAGGCAGCATAAAGATGCAGCAGCAGCTCCACTGAGATGATTACCCATTCAGAAGGTCATCAGCTGACTGCAAAGCACTTCTCTGGCGTGATTCACTCAGCAATAGGCTAGGCTCAGAATCCAGCAGTGTCAGGACAGTTACCAAGCCCTCAGCTGCTTCTTCAGTCACATCATTTGTTTTAAGCACCTCCTCTGCTTCAGTGTTCAAGAACGGTTTCTCAGAGTGTCCGCTGCTCATAACATCTGGCAAGGCCTTTCTCTCTGGCCTAAGTGGTACCAGAATCTGAGAAGAATACGAGAGGCTTTCTAGGGTTGGAAGGATCTGGGTAAGGTCTGGGGTTAGAAGCATCTCAGGATTATCGACATCTGCTGAGTTTAAGACAGGTGACAGAGAGGTACCCTTATTGACAAGTCTCTTAGCAGAGACAGAAACCGATTTTGTTGTAGATGACCTAGTGGCGTGCTTGGCAGCATCAGGATCCGGCTCTTGTTCAGTGTTATCCTCCAGTAATATTTTCTCCAAAGGGTGACTTTGTAGACTTGCTGATACATGATGTGATGAAAACACCGGTGTCTGAACAGGCAGCTGGCCAGTTGCTGCTGAATATTCCTCTTTCACTAACACGCCATCACTCCTCACTGTTGATGGTGAGACCACAGTAGCTTTGCTCACCCCGGGAACTGTAAGCAGAGGCATGTACGGATCAGACTTGATAGCTGATGTTGGCAAGAGAAAAGCTTTTCTGCTCATAAGTGAAGCAGTGGCATGATCATTCCTAGCTGCAAAGAGAAAAGTCATTGCGGAGGGAAATGCCAAGGTGCTTGATGTTAATTTCGGCTCTCTCTCAAAAGCAATAGATCTTGCAGGCACAGACGGTTGTACCTGAGTTAAAGCAGTCCTATTGCCAAGAACTGCTGTGGGGGGCTGCTGTGCTCTTGTGTTAAAAACTACTGGCACAGACATACTTGTTCCCAAGAATACGCTAGTTCCGCTTTTTCTCATGCTTGTGCTCATTTCAGTTGTTTTTGCATTTTCTCCCATGTCAGCCAGTGCGAACAATTTCGTAGGTGCTACACTAGCTTGCTTTGGAGTTGGCAGCAGAGGGGCATCTGTTAACACCGATGAAGGTCGGCTTGCAGGAGACTTGGCATATGTCCTTGCGCGGGTAATTGTAGCCAGGGATTTCCCAGAAGCAGTTGTCTGCATTCGGACCTTCGTTGAAAGTGGATCATACACAGCTGCTACTGTTGGTCTCTCTGTCACCACGAAGGACTTAGACACAAGAGGAGTAAATAGCAGGTGTTTAGTAAGTTGAGGCTTGATAGAAACCGTGGATGTTTGAACTGCTGTAGCACGCGCAGCGACTCCTCCTGAGCAGGCATTGCTTCCAGCTGAGGAATTTTTGCAGGTGTTTCCAGCTGAAAAGGGTGGCAACGTGTTGGTCACAAACTTTACGTGTGCTGCTAGCCTCTGAAGTGATGCCATGCTTGAGACACCTTGAGAGGTGGACTGCGAAGGCATGATGGTTGTGGGCCTCCTCAATAGGGGTTTTACCACTCCAGCTGAGTGCAAGTTCAGACATTCTGTGCACTGTGTGTGGACAGGGGAAGATGCGGTTACCCTGCCTTGGGGAAGACCGGTTGGTGGCAGCTTTAGTTTCATACTGTGCTGCGGCTGATCCACAGTCCTTCTCATAGTGAAGAGAGGTTGGGCTGGTGTTTCAGAAACAGGGAGTCCTTTTGCTGACAGTAAGGAAGTTAAAGAGGAGCTTGGCTTTTCAGCTGTGACAAACACTTTTGGGGAGAGGGAGGAGCTGTGCTTTGTAGACAACGCTAACGGCAGCGCAGCAGCCATGAGAGGCTCCGCAAAAGCTCCATTGAGTAAAGGGGTATCGGTCTCTTGGCTCTCTCCCGAAAAGGGAGCAGGTAACTGAACCTCTCCAGGCAGACTGCGCAGATGGATGGCCTGCGCCGTAGTCATCCTTGTCTGCAGATACAGCGAGCGGCTTGATGCCGAGGTCACAGAGTGAAGTGAACGAGTGGTGACTGTAGAATTAGCCTGAGCCAGCACTGTCCCAGAAGTTACTTGCATTTTCTCTGCCGATTGCGTAGAAGCGGTGGAAGGAGTCGTTTCAGGCCTTAAAGGCTTACCAGTGGAATAAGAACTAGTTTTCACTGGAACGGTGGGGCTCCTTTCAGGGGTAACCAAATTCAGATCTTGCTTGCTAGTAAAAGACAAAGCAGTTTTATGGCCATCCTCACCGTTAGGTGAGCTCAATGCCTGAAAGGCTGATGCCCCAGCAGACAAAAGGATAAATACAGGTTTAATCAAAATGAAGGTAGAAACACTCTGATTTTGTAGGTTTGTAAAATCTACTGTTGAAAAATTGGATGCTGCCAACATTTGTTGAATGGAAACCACAGTCCCAATGCTGGCATTTGGGAATCCTGTAGGCAGAGGGGAGTCTGGCACGGGCTGCAAGCACATTACACCATCAGTGTTTCTAAGCAGAAAAGACAAATATTGGGATGATGGCAATACTGTAAATTGATCAGCTCTAAAGCCACTGAGGTTTTTGGTAGCTGCATCATCCAACATACCAAAATGCTGAACCAGTGCTTGTGCCACATGAGACAGAATCTCATGAGAGTCACCAGGCATCACTGCTTCAGGATGCACTGTTGCTGAGCTGGGCTGCCTCCCTTGTGCTTGGAACAAAGCCAGTCTTGGAGGAAATGATTCCAAGCTGCCAGCTCGCTGGTTCTGGTAGGCTGAAGGGGCAAAGCTGTGAAGAACTTTTGGGTTTCCATGGTCATAAAATCCAGGAAGGCTAGGGGCTGTGTTGGTTTGTGGATCCCTCTTGGGAGAGCCAGCCTCATCTGCTTGATATGACAGACCTGTCTTTCCCTCAGAGTCTTTCACTGTGCTCCTCTGTGGCTTGATAGGGAAGGTTTCCTGTAATCTACGATGTGCAGAAATGGCTTGAACCTGAGACCCAGAACTAGTAAAAGCAGATGAAATCGGTATGTGAAATTCACTCTTGGCCAAAGTGGAGATGCCCCTTAGATGCAATCCAGCATAAACAGCAGCAGCTGTAGCTGGTGGCCGATGCCTCGCACGAACAGAATCCAACGTGCTTAGAAGCTGGAAGCCTGCATTCACAAACCTAGATGTACCTGGAAAGAAGGCAGATGTTACTCCTGGCTCTCCAGCAGTTTGGGAGAACTTTAGCTCTGACACATGCGACTGGCCTAATGGAGATGAATTAGGAGAAGTCTGTGGGCCCCCAGGGGATCCAGCTCTTTCAGGTTTGCTAGTAATTGTCTGAGTATTAGCATCACCATGCAACAGTAGCACTCCACCTTTAGAGCTCCTCCTGGTTTCTTGAGAAATATGGTTAGTACAGTTCAGAGTCTGGTACAAAGAAAGGGACTGTGATCTATCAGTTGTGCTCCTGAGCCCTTGAAATGAAGACTGAATTAAGCCATCATGAACAAGTGTTTCGAGAGGCATCGGTAGGGACGAGCGTTCATGGCCTTGTGGGAGTACCTGAAGAGCAGGGAGCTGGCTTGGGGGTCTAGAGCTCTTCATTTCAGGTGCTTTCGAGTGCTTGGTTTTACTGGCTGTTGTTTCTTCCTTCAGAGAGACCGCAGGTGAAAACTGGACAGCAGTTGAATGCATCATTCTGGAAGAGACCACATCAAGGTTCCTTGAGGTTGGCTTTTCAATGAATGCAGAAGTTGTGACACCTGCATCCCTGGAAAAGATTCTCATTGTCAATGCTAGAGTTACATGAGCCTTGCTGTCAGGCTGGGCTTCTGGATTTGTGTCTTTTGGCCTTTTGTTAGTGGGAGGTGATAATGTTGCTAACAAACCCATGCTGGCACTTTCAAGAGCCATCTTAACTGTGCTGGGAAATGGGGATCCTGCTATTTCTTTTCTTGGAGCATGGAAAGTGGCTGCTGAAATAGGACCTGGCACCTCTGTCTGCTTGAGAGCAGAACTGGATGAGACAGCTGCAAACTCCAGAGAATCCTGAACAGGCTCAGGTACCTCAGCACCAGGGCTGGCAAGTCTATTACTGGACTCGTTATTATTTTCTCTTTCTGGTTTTCCTGTTAGCGACTTGTTGGGCTGTTCCTCATTGGTGGTTGACTGTGATCCTTGCCTCAAGACAGTGATGCTTGGGCTGCTCAGAAGTCTGCTGGGAACTGTGCCTCCATCTTGATGTTTTAAAGCTTCTGCTTCTTCATGTCTAGCCAATCCCCTAGGCATCACAGCTGTTATTTTTGCAGCCATCTCTGTGTGCACAGGGATGAAGCGAGTTGTCACTTCACTGGTAGAGTCAACTGCTGGAGTCTGAAAATCCAAGGTCGCCTCATCCAAGTTATCTTCTGTAATGGAAGGTACGTCACGGGTCACTGGGCTGCTCTCAGCTCTCAGTTGGACGTCTCCAGGAAGTTTCTGGCCTAACACTTCGCTGCCATGGTGGTCATTTCTGGCGGCATCTAACGAACAGAAAACAAGACTTTGTCTCTGTGCACGCACACGAACTTTTAGTAGTTTGCAGCAGTACTTTGCAACACGCTGAGAGAAGTGGAAGAGGGAAGGAAGCCCTAAGGTTGCTCAGGGCCAGCTCATGGGTTTAAATAGCAAAGCAAGATGAAAATCCATATTGAAGTGCTCACTTAACTAGACATCCTCAATCACTCCTCCTCTCCCAACATCCCAGTCCTATGTTGAGTTTCCTGGCCCCTTGTAATTGTCCCGTTTCCATTGAGTCTTGGAAGTCAGAGGCAGAGAACACATTGAAAACAAGGTTCTGTCTTTAAGAACTGAACGCTGGAACAGGTACACTAGGCTTAGAAACAGCACAATGACCTTCTAAAGAAGGATCCCTGTCACTGCAACCTTGGCTTAGGGAAACTTTGGCTTGGGCTATGCAAGGTTCAGTATCATTAGAGTATGAAGCTTTTTTGTTTCACCCAAGTGACACAAATGAGAACACAACAGCCCTTCTGCTTCTAAATCCTCAAATCTAAAGCAGATATTTCATCATTTTAGAGGCAGGTTTATGACCAAAAAGGCTATTGTTTTATGAAACTATATGTTTTTCCTGCTTACATTTAGAGGGTCAACATTTTCACGCACGCTTGCCAATCCACAGCCTGAACTATTGATGTACTTTCCTCCCTGTCTGGCAGCAAATAAAGGGACAGAAAGACTAAGAGGTGATTTTGGTATGCAGTTACTTGTGTTTTTCACAAAGGCAAAGCAGGTCCGCCTGAGGGTTCGTGCCTGAGTGCTGTGCTTTTAAAGCATTTGAAAATTTGGTACTACTTTGGTCAGTTATAAGCAGGCTAAGCCACTTTAAAAGGAAGCAAAACCCTCTAGTTTACTGACTGAAAAAGGTTAACCGTTGTTGGAAACTGGTAAGTAATACGTCTAAAATAGTTGGAATTGTGATCTTGCACAGGAAAGCAACTCCCATGGTGGGAGTTGGTGGTCCCAACTTGAAGAAATGCAGGTACTTAGAGTAAGGATATAGATATAATCAAATCCTTGACTGAACCAGGGTCTTTGAGAAAGCCTTGTAAATATATACAAACACCCCTTTGCACTGGAATAAGGTGCTTTAAAAGAAAGCCCCAAAGGCCAGATTTAGAAAATGAAGAGAATATTCTTTGAACACCCCCAAACTTAGACTCACAAGCTCAGTCCTGTTCAAAATATACAAGACTATTCTCACCTACCAAGTTAGACTTACGAATATTTGCAGAGTATGCTCATAAGCACATAATATGATGTAGAAAGGCTGGTCTCTTGCTATGAGTGACAGCAGCCCCAAGAACTCATTGGACTCACGGCAGCAGGACAAAATCTTCATCGAATTCAGAAATATTTGGCAAGACAGCTCTTTCCAGAGAAGAAACATACTCTTGAGGGGTGGACTATCTCTTAGCTTGGGCATGCAACACAACTGGACCCCGATTTAGGCTTGCTAGCCCTCTCCCAACTGAAATCATTTAAATGAGGAACTTGAGCCTTCCAGAAGAGCTGTGCAAACAGAAAAGTTGCTCCTTCGTCTTTGTTGTCACACACCTGAGTGATAGCAAAATACCCAGTTTTCTTTCACAAATACTGTAGGAAAGGAAGGCAAGAAGACAGCACCGGAGCATATAACTAATGCATCACTCACCAGACAAATCCAGTAGCTCAGCTGCAATCAAAATAAAGATGGAGATTTTCTCCTGCATCTTGTGAAGCAGCTCCTGAGTCAGCCCAGTCACAGTATATTCTGACAGGGAGCAGCTAAGGAGTCACTGTTGTCTTTCGGCAATGGGCACTTGCAGTGTTTGCTCTGCATGGGTGGGGTATTGGGTTCCTTTATAACAGCTTAAGCCTGACAGCAACCAATAACCTGTTCAACTCCTCCCACCAAAAAAAGCCCACACCAGTTAGAATCCATTGATTTTTAACAAAATTCAGCTACTTAAATACTTTCAAGAAGGCTGTTTCCAGAAGTTTCACCTCTCCAAATTTCACTCCACTTATTTATCTTGCTGGTAGCATAAACATTGCTTTTTGTATTTTTCCCTCCCACATTTGACAGTGAAGTCTATATTATTATCTAGACTAACAGATGATAATTTACATCCTAGGTGCTCGAATAAATTGTGATTCTATAAACTTGTGGAGCAGTCCAATATCACACTGACACATGAGAAGCGGCACCGTAAATCATCAGTTGATACTGGAATTGGAACTATTAGGCCTAAGCAGCATGAAACTTTACAATTACAAAGGACTAATTCTAATGAAAACAGTATTACTGTCTTGGCAGACCACCTATGTCCTGAAAGGGCACTTTGCTATAGATCACATGGATTTACTAATTCGTAAGAAGTTTGTCAAATTTGACAGAACCATCACCATACCACCATCACCAGACAGATCCAGAAGATCTTAAAGACAAACCAAAGCTATTTCTAGGACTCGCAGATAATTAATGTGTATCCCTCGTGCTTCACCTCGACTTTCAGGCTCTTTGTTTTATGGTTGACAGTGAATTTCAGCAATTAAGCTGCTACAATTGCGTGAAAGCCAGCCTCTTCAGACCCACCTTTTATTCACAAGGTCTAAATTGCCTTGATGGACCAATACCTAAGAGGCAAGAGCAAGGCATTACTGGCTTTCTTTTCAAGTTGCATTTGCTGCTACTCCTAGTTCTTCATGAACTCGAAACACAGACACTGGAAGGATGCAACATTGGTGTTCTGGTTTAACTACTGAATGACTGTACAGAATATCAGGGACAAGAACCAAGGGTACCTAGAAGCAAAGAAGTCACATACTTTTCTGACATCACATAAAAAAGAGACAAAAAGCTGATCAAGTTTAGCAAGACAGTAAATACAACCAACCATGCTAGGAGAAACCGCCCATAAGTCATCTGTAAGCCTCACTGCCATAAGATATCACTGAGACTGAGCGTTAGTGAAGTCAGAAACCAAATTACTTCACAGGTAAATATGAGCACCTACAGATTTAAACAAAACATTGTCTAGCCACCAGTGGATGGCACTCGACAAAAAGGATGCTTCAATGTGGGGTTCACAATCGTAGAGCAGGGAAATACTAGATTTTCTTTTTAAATACCAGGTATTGGACACACGAGCTGAGAATCACTAGATCAAATCGGCGACTGGTCTAACAGTGCTCGACTTTTAATATGATTTAGCAACAAGGAACTTCCCAATAAGTGGTATACTCATTTATCACAGCAAAACAAAGTCTAATGCAAGCTAATATCTTTAATTCTTAGTCGAGAAAAGAAAGGAACTTGCTTCTAAGAAGAAACAGCAAAAAAATGAAAAGGGATTCAAAACTCCTATGAATAATTTTTAAGAATGAAGAAACAATATTAAACAGCAAGTCATGTGAACGGCATGTAACGAAGGTCTGAGGACTTCAAACACTATGCACATATTTCATAGAGGACTTCAGAATGGCCATTCCATTGAGCTCCCGCAGTTGAGCAATATGCCTGAAAAGACCAAAACAGAAAGGAAGGATAAGATGCTGAAATGATACAAGAGTGGCCAAAACAAGAATTTTAAGCTTCCATTGCTCTGTTACAATCCATGGTCAAACTGCCAGAGATATTTGGTGTTGCACTTCAATTCCTCAAAAATAGCATGGGAGAGTTTCTACATTACTCTTCCCTGCAAAACGAAAGCTCTAAATACTTAATGTAGATGTGCAGACAGCTGTCTGCAAAGCAGACCAGCTTTGCAGTCTGCTGCTAACCAGCAAAGTTAATTTCCTCATTTATATTTCCTAAGAGTGTTCTGCACATTTCAGATTGCCAATTTGGAAAGCTCACCCTTCAGCAGAAAGAAGGGTCTCAAACTTTTAAAGCTAAGCATTACACCTAGATTTCGGTATAGTAGTTCAGGAGGTTTATTAAAATATTGGAACTCGGTCCCTGTCTAGAATGCAATTCAATGGACAATTGACAGCTTGTCTCTAGCTAGGACTTGGCATACTCTTGGCAAGGAGCAGCACAGACATTCTTTGCTGGCACTTATGCTTTTGTTTTGCTCCCATTTCTGACCCCCACAACCGTAACATCCTTCTTCCTCCTTCCATTCTTCCGGAGAAAGGAAGAAATTGGGAAACAATGCAACATGACCTTCTGAAAAAACATTTTAAGCAAGTCAAATAACAAGGACAGTTTAATGTGGACACTGGCAACAGTATCACAAGTGGGAATTGCATTTGAAAGAGTGATAGATTTCATAAGCTGTTTGAATTGATTATTTCCCCAGTAGCTACTTGTTCTAATGAGTAAAACTGAGCACACAAAGTTAGGAGTTACTGGATCCCCTGGATTCCCCAGGTTTTCCTCACAGTTACTAAAGAGGTTCCCAAATCAGTTCAAGAATTTTCACTTAGTAACAACTGGATGGCACATGATAACAAATAGTCTGTTTTACATTACCTTGGTTCGGCAGTACAGAGCTTCCCCAGAGCAACTGCTGCATTCTCCTGCACCGAAGTGTTTGTAGCATCACCACCAGCATGTTTCAACAAAACCATCACAACATTGGAATTCAGTAAGGATGTCGCTGCTCCAGGAACTACAAGGCAATGTCCAAGGCAGAAAGCAGCATTTCCCACAATAATTTCATTCTCAGAGTTCAAGAGCTTCAGCAGCACACCAAACCCTGTGAGAAAGAGTGCAGTTACCCTGGATGTTCACAAATCTGCTCATAGCATTCAGATTTTCTCCTTCCTTTCTCTCAACTCTGGTAATAGTTTCAGTATCCTGCATGCCAGGCACACATGGTTGGGCAGTATGGCAATTACTTCCATAGCTACTAAGCAAAAGTATATAAATAGGAACAGTATCCAGAGAAGTGCAGCTGGCTATAGCAGTAACACCTGTTCCTACAGAAGTCACAGGAGCTCAAGAAACAAGATAAAATTCACATTCTGGATCCAGAACATTTGCTCAAGTTCTGCCCAGATGCCATTCTCACAAAATGCAGGTTAAGAGGTTCTTCAGCATCTAGTTTGTTTCTCCATTTCTTGACCATTCCTCTGAAACTCAAAATCCACCCCCTCCTTTGCTGCTTGCCAACTAAAGGATCTTGCACTGAATTTGAAAATGTGTGCCTCCCACCCTGCCACACTAGTGGGACAAGCACAGAGCTGAGCACCTGTAGCACCAGGCTCAATCTCTTAAGACAGGAATATTCCTATGGAAAGGCTAGATCTCAAAGGAGAAAAAAAAAAAAAAAAAAAAAAAAAAAAAAAAAAAAAAAAAAAAAAAAAAAAAAAAAAAAAAAAAAAAAAAGAAAATGCAAATGATGTGTCTTTACCTAACAATCAGCAGTTTCCTCTACTTCAGTAACCTATACTAACATATAGGAGCAGACTATTTATACTCTTGATAGAGAATGCTTTAGCCTCTCTAAACAGCAGCAGCCTCTCTGGCCACAGAATTTAGAAGCATTTAGAGAGGCTGCTTTCCAAGTGAAAGGCCAAAGCCTTCGTATGCAGGAACTATCCCTGAGGTTACATAAGTCCACTTTGATTTCACTTCATAGTGTCGTCTGTTCTACCTCATCATGTCACACATTCCCCTTCTTAGCTGTTGCAAGAGAATGTTCTGTAAGGGCAGGATTGCTCCAGACTGCATTAGCGGTACCAGCAGTTGTTGATGCAGAAGCTGAACTAACGAGCTCAGCTGGAATGCAATGGACTGCTGTAGTGCCAAAGCTTGACTCCAAAGGGCTCATAGCAGCGGGACAGCGACTGCACCAGCAAAGAGATGACAGAAATGGTGTTTTTTCACCCAGAGTGAGAGTTCGTGGAAAGAAGCAGAGTGAAGTGAATCAGTGTGCTAATCCAAGAAAATGAAAGCTTCATCTACAATGACACTAACAGGGAATATACAAAAGGAAGACGTTCTTCTGAGAGGTTTTTAATGAGCTAAAATCCTTGGGGTTCAAGCTGAACCATACAAACTGACAGTCTCTTGACATACGCAGCTATCCAGACAAAACTTAAGTATTCTTAGCTGTAATTACTCTAGCACCAACTTAATCTAGATTTTAAATCATGCTAAATAGTATTGCTCTACACGTTTAGAATATTAATAACTCAAAATACCCAAAGGCACTCTTTTGATATTATTACTCTTCTTCCATACACATTTCCTTTTATTATCGGGACAAATTTCCACATATATATTCAAGGAAATTGTTAATGAATTCAGTCACTGGAAAGCAGAGGCCACTGGTTTCTGGAAACAGGGCCCTAGCCCATTACAATTATCAAAGAGTATTTTCCAGATATTCAGATTTATGGCCTTAAAAAAAAAAAAAAGCATTAAGCCATTTTACTCGAGTAAAGCAGACTCCGTAACTCAGGCTCTTTTTTTCATGTATTTCCATCTACACAGAGCCTAGGCTCATTAAGCACTACTTCAGGAGGTAAAATGGCACATTGCTCAGAAAACATGGCTCAAGTCATGCAGGAATAAAACAATGCTCAGTTCTTTGAGAAGGGAAGAAGTACTCAGATGAGGCTTAGATTACGTTTCTGTATTCAGCCTCTACTTGGTCAAGTTGACACTTACTTTTGTCTGACTTCACCACCTCTTCTTGAGCTTGACTGTTACTTTTGGTGCAGATGGAGAGGGCCCTTATAGCGTAACTGGATGTGATCTGCCCACCAGCCTAGATGTTATCGGAATAAAGCAACATTGAGACATGCTATTCATAGCCCTGCTTACTCAGAACAGAGAATAGCCTAGGTACCATGGAGATATTTAGGTACTCTGTCTAAGCACAAATATCAAATTAAGACCTTTACACAGTATACATCTTGGCTCCCCCTCCATCTCTTCACATATGTTAGCCCATGACTGTGCTCAGATACAGACCTTCAGTGACTCAGACTGACATGCTGTAACAGCCCAACTTTTAATGGGACACCCACAAGAGTGAGTGGGCTCTGCAAATTGACAGAGTAGTATTCTCAAACATCAATAACTGATAAGAGAATAAGACTATTGAAATGACAGATTTACTACACAGTAAAGGGCAGAATAAAAAACCCCATACCCTCTGTAGTGTTTGCTTGTACTAGATATGAAGCTGATACTGCAGTGTACAAAATTAAAAAAAAAAAAAAAAAAAAAAAAAAAAAAAAAAAAAAAAAAAAAAAAAAAAAAAAAAAAAAAAAAAAAAAAAAAAGCTTGGAAAGGAGAAATTTAAGCTGTCACCAGGTAATTAAGCCCACTACAATTTAACACCCGTATCAAAGAATGAACTTCTGCCATATAGAAAGAGAACATAAAGTACTATCTCAGAACACAGGCTGAAAATGAGACAAGGACATCTTTCCCACCAATATTATACATAAATAATTCCTAAACCCAGTTTCCTTTGAAACCAACTATTAATTCCTGTGCTATTAAATTCCAACTATTAAAGTGCTGAGCTGGGTGCTGTAAACTTCTATACTAACTTTATCTGCACCATAGGCTGATGCATATGCATTTGGCTTGATATAGATATAGAGGAAATGTTTCTGTAGATTGTTATATTTAAATTTAAAACTAAAATTACACGTTGTCCTGATTCAACACTCCTTGGCAATTCAGTGAAGAGGGCTCCGCTGCCTTTCAGTAGTCTGAATCTACCTTGGTCTTGGGCTCTAATCCTCCAGCTGGATCTGCAAGAGTAGATTCTGAATTTACAGGCCTCCTCAGTGGAGCTGTGCGCATGGGCACAACCATCTGGCTCACATGGAAACTACTAGAGAAGCAGGGCAGCAAATAGGTGCCAAAATGGTAGTATCACAGTTCTTTGATGCCTTCCCCTGAGAACTAGGAAGATCTTTCCCCTGCCTGGCTGCCTGTTCACACAGCTCCCTGAAATTATATCTGAGAGTGTGAACAACGTGATGTGCCCATGCACCCAGAGCAATCCAGTCTTTTTCCTTGGGATAGGGGGCTAAACATATGGAGAACTTAGGCTGGCTTTCTCTGGGGATTAGAGAAGTAGAATAATATGAAATTTAAGTTCATTTACTTTCAAGATTTTGATCATTGTCTTGACCATGCCTCCTTTCACTACTTCTTCTACTGCCGAGGAGGATGCTGGCAGGATGCGACTTAGCACTCCAAGGGCTCTCTTAACAAGAAAAGTATGGGAGAAGAGAAAAAGTTATACATATTTGTCCAGACAACCTTATCAGGAGTTCTCAAGTTATTTTCCTTTTGCAGCTGGTGGAGGAAAACCAAAGTACATAAAGTGATATGAAGAATCTACAAAAATGCAGTGAACACAATATCTGTAGGACACTGCTCTTTACCCAGAGACTCAACTCTGCACTTAAAGGCTCAGGCAAACTGTGGTCAGAACAGCTCTTAACATATTTGTTCCACAAAACAAATTCACAGGAGATTCTAGTGCAGCACTGCCAGTATACCAAGTCAAAGCAGATGCAAGTAAAACACATTAGAACTGTTCATTTACATTCAGCTAGAGGCAAAATAACACTACTCCTTTTTCAGACCACATCTACTCCCATTAATTTGCCTTGCAGAACCACCATCTTTGGAAATTGTACACACATTGACAGGAGTACAACCTCGTAGGAATGAGATGCAAGAAGTGTTAAAAAAAAAAAAAAAGAAAAAAAAAAACCCCACAGCTGAAATTGCTCTCGTTCTTTTGCTTCTAGATGGATTTAACATTTTCAAAGAGTTTTATAATGAAAATCATCCTAAAGATGATATGATTTTTGAGATTTTCTATAGGTAGATTTCAAGAGAACATGGAGAATCCTCTTATAACAAATATGGTATCAAGAACTGGGCAAAAGTAGTGATATATTATTTCTTTAGTGATAATAATTGCACATATTTTTCTTCATCTTCCAATACAAATGCGTAGACTTCCAAAAGACTTGCAGAAGGCAGCAGTATACCCTGAAGGACCCTTTTTAGTCCGCTGACATCCACTTACCGTCACAATCCTTCCATCCTTACTGCTGAGAAGGGACATGCATCTCCCACTTATGTCCAAAGCAAAACACTAGTGAAAAAGAAAAGAAAGGGAAAAATTCAGATCCAACTGATCAAGCGAAGTATTAGAACAGAAGCAGGCTAGACAAAAAAAGTCAGCCTGCAGGAGAGAATCCAAGGGAGACCTTAAGGTACACATGGCAGTAAGTTACTAACTCAAAAGCACCCATATGTAATGGAAAAAAACCTACGTTCTTGATGGGATATTTTGAAATATGCTAAGCATCTGCCTACGCAAAAATGGAAACTGATGTAAAAAGAAAATAACTGTAGTTCTATGGAAAGGTACTTGATGTATATACTTCCTGTATGCACTAACACATATATGCATGGCTGACGGAGGCAGTAAAAGCCCTCTTTTCTTGCCTCTTTGCATTTCTCAGAGTCAGCTATTCTTAATGGTCACCTTAAACACCAAGAGAAGTTTCTAAAAAGCTAAGCGAGCAACACCGCATGTGGGTAGCCCTGAAGTTCCTCACCATGTTTAAGATGAAACGGGACTAAAACGGTACAACACAGCCAAACTCTCCCCACACTGTGCATACTGCAAGGTTCACAATATTCCATTGTCATCCTCTCTCCACCAGGCTCCTCCTCTGAGTGTTCCTGTATAATATCAGTGGCTTTGCAACAGGCCCATTCACAGCAGCAAGGGAGGAAGAGGCTGCAACTGCTTGAGCAATTCTGAATCTCTAGTGGAGTAGCTAAAGCAAGAAGGTTACCCAAGAACATTCACACATCTTGTTTACCTGGATGGCTGCACTTGATTCAAGCAGTAAGTTCATCATCAGGCCCAGCACCGCAGACAAGCACTCCTCGTATTCAGGGGTATTGCCACCAGGAAGACACCCATCCTATAAACGGAGGAAAGAAGAGTACATAGAGTCCCAAAGTCCAGAATGTATTTCCTAACGTGTGTGCTTGCCTTCTATAAGAAAAAGCCCTACGAGCACTTGAGTTCATGAAGCCTCTTCCACACAAACAGGTTCTCACAGTTGACGTTGGTGTTTAAAGCTGTACGCTCCAACTGACATGTGTGATATTTAGACAAGCCAGAAAATCTTTGCCCACACCGAATACTTTGTAGGCTAAGGAGGGGGGTCAGACTGCATCCTTCCTCTGACCACCACCACTGATGGGAACTCACTCCCCCCCCACCAACCCAACTCATGTGAGCTGCATACAACTCAAGCCTGCATCCGTCTGTCGTAACTGAGGGCTATCTTGAGTGTCGAGAGGTATTACGGGAGGCAGACAGAGAGGAAGGCACAACGGTCGTTTCCATACAACGCCATTCCAACAAACCCAGTCTCTGGGCTACAATGAAGTCTCTTTACCACAAGCTTTAGGCAGGCCTGCCAGCACTCTTGACAGTCAGCCATCTTCTTTCGCACAATGCCGTCTGTGCACAGATCGCCCATGATGCCAATACAGCGAGCAAGGGCTGTCCCATTCACTAGCTTGGCAGAGCTCTTAAAAAGAGAAAAGCAGTTTTAAGAAGGAATGGCAAGACCACAAACAGGCATTCCTACTCTTCTGGCAACAGAAGCAAAACCGGGATTCCAGAATCATTCCTAACAGTATGAAAGCCAAGTTGTTCAAAGTCTGCAAGTGTCCTTAGTTTCTACAACTAGAAACCTCTGAGTCCTTTTTGGAAAAGCCCTTCTGCAAGAGAACCCATGTTCTGTATCATCTCCCCTCTGCCTGAAGACAGCTTTTTTGAACGAATGGTAAACAAGTTGGTCATGCAAATAGATGATAGACAGTGGCAGGCCCCGACTGCTCAGCTTATTTCATCTCTGAGCTAGTGTCATCTTTCAGCCCTCAGATTAGCAAAACTCACCCCCCGAGTTGCAACTCGTTAGTGACACTGCATTAAAGTCACAAGAATGTTCTTGGCTTGACAGATTTTTGATGAGACCGTACCACAGTCCAGAGTTTTCACTGTTTATAAAGCTAGCACAGGGTTATAAGCCAGCACTAAATCCCAGAGAGTGATAAAAGAATTCCTTTCACTAGATGAAATACGATAATTCTTGCAGTTCTGCCACAAAGAACTACAAGTGACTGGTCGTGAAACTGAAAAGGAGGGTTGAGAGAGATAACACCCAAGTTAAGGAATACAGGAACTGAGATCTTTCATACCAGCAGCTGGCTGAACAAAGGTAAAACAGCTGTGGAAAACTCGATGCGACACTGGATTTTGAAACTGTTGGGGATAAAGAAAGCAACATTCAAACACTTATATCTCAGGGAAAAGGCGAAATGAATCAAAGCAACACCACAGCAACAAAAGAAAAGTTAACCAACTTCACTGCTCACAAACCACCTGGATACAGAAAGGTACTAAGTCCTAGCCAGAGAGGTTTAAAGCAGCAAGCAGGTTTTCCATAAATAAATATATTGTTTTCTCGATATGCTCCCTAGGGATGAATAAAGACTTCCTTAGGATGTAAAGAATGTCGTATTTGTTCTCACTCAGACTCAGACAAACCTGATGGCATAACTTGCTATCATCCATAGAAACATACCACAGACCTTTGTTTCAGAAGGACTACAAGATACAGAAATCCTCTCATTTCCAAAGCATTTTATCTGCCACCCCACATGCCAAGTGGGTCTTTGTCTACAGGACAAAAGAGCCTTCAGTGTGCAGCTCTGCAATTTGCCCTTAGAAACAGTGAATGTCATTTAGTACGTTTCAAAACACAACTTGCTAGAAATGATGAAATGTAAGTTACCTTTCCTCTTTGGTTAGATCAGCCAGTATGCTCATGGCACTGCCAGCCCTGCCATCGGGGCTGTTGAGAAACATCATCAAAATGTGCAGCCACCTGTTATTGAAAACAGACCAATTGGTCAGCTTGGCTTTAAAACAGGATCAGAATGGTATTTGAAGTGCACCATTGCCTACTTTTGGTTTTGATCTTAAAACCCTTTGAGTTCAGCAGGATTTCAGACAAGTTGCATATACTCGATCCTCCAAACATATCTGGTCACCTAATTGCCACTGCAGCAAGGTCTTGCCACTAGCGCCCCTCGTAAAATTGTACTTCCTTGCACAACTGCACTGATCGTAGGGGATGTACCAATATCCATCAGTGTTAAAGCATTTCAGCAGCATGTAAGCGTCCTACGATGTTTGAAACTGAGCTGCTTTACTGCTGGCAAGCTTCCAAAGGAAAGGTAAGCAGAAAAGGGCAGTCACGACAGAGGACACAGCCAGGCCAGGATTCAGCTTTCCATACATCATAAGCACATGCAAGGTCAGAGTGTCGACACCTGTAGGGGTTTTAGAAGAACAGACTGGGCAAACTCAGTCCTGGCAGAGGTTAACCTCCTCAGGCAGCAGTGGAAACTTCACCTACTGCTAGAACAGGAAGGGCATCATACCAGCCCCCTCTTCAGCTCTTGGAAGAGTACTTACTTCCTGCTGTATGATGCAGAGCTGCACACAATCTGCAAGATTTCGATACCTGGTGCCCCACATGCTGCTCTGCTGAGCTGAAATTCTTCCCTGTCATCCTGCTCCAGAGTTGCAGTTCAGAAAGAAAACCTGCAGTCTCCTCCCTTTTTCTTAATAAGGCCAACAGCTAAGAAGCTCCATACTTGCAGCTTGACCTTCTGAGCTAGGTTTTGCTTGCCTTTTCTAGCATTTAGTCTTAGAATCTTTTCCAGAAGTTGACAGAAGATTTTTTTTTCAGGCTCTTGACATTTCAAGCCCCAGCACTACCATTATTAAACTTCCCTTCATCCACGGCTCATTTCCTTAACTTTCCCTTTGCGGAAAAGCACCTTGGAAGTAAGGCGGTACACTAAAGTGCATAGATCTGCTGGAGATCCTTTTCTGTTCATCCATTACTTCAAACCATTTAATACAAACAAGTACATCAGATTTTCTCCTCTGATAAACAGTAGAAGGAAATGGCAGGACAACATGATAGAGGTAATGGACTCATCTTTCTCCCCTAGTGAGTCACTGCAACACTGTGAACAGTCAGAAATACTGTCAGAGGATGAGAGTGCGGCAGCTTGAAACTCCACGTCCTGAAGAGATAGCAATGTAAGTTCCTGCTGGAGTACCACACAAGCATCCTAACCGTTTCAGAAAAGTAACTATGCTGCAAAATTACATAAACATCTCCGAGAAGACGCCCTCCTAGGATTAGCTTCACCAGCATGTTCAGGAACAAAGTTGACCAAATCCAGTGCCCCCACATACCTAACTTGTTACCCCTGCTGCTCCAATACTGTAGAGTTTTTGCTAAAGGAGGCACTCTACCACTCTAGGGCAGAAGACAAAGTTACTGGGTTCCTACAAATTTTCAGAAAGCTTGCCAGCTATTTACTGCTCAGCCCAGTGCTACTGAAACTAGTTTGAAACTCTGGGAGCCCAGGGAAAATGGAGCATTTTCTGAACTGCTGTAGCATTCATTACATGCTTAGGTCCTGGTGCCTGACCAACAGTCTCCTCCCATTCTCAGTCTCCGAGTAAAGGGAGATAAGTGCCAAGGTCTCCTTTTGGATCGCTGCTACCTCAGAAGAAAGCAATTTGGACAGCCGTACATTCATATCAGGGTGAGTTAACAAAAGACGCTGATTTTCCTCTAAAAAGAAAAAGAAAATCATAATTAGTCACACAATGAAACCCTGCTCCTCTTTCTCCCTAGAGGCTGATTTAAAAGGTTTAATATCCTACAGTCCATGACAGATGTGCTTACCACACAGAGCTACAGAGCAATGGTAAGTTAAAACACCCGCCACTCTTTTCAGCTCCACTGCTTGAATACATTTCGATGTTTAAATTCCCACTCACTGCCAATATGCCAGCTTCTTGGGCAGCATTCTGGAGACACACTGTACTTTACAGGGACTTCTAAGGCCCTGGTTGCCAAAAGATATCCACCTCCCCCTTTTCCTATGGCATTTCTACACAGATCTGCTTCTCATTGGTATACCTTTAAAAAAAAAAAACCAACTAACTGATAACTAACTGCAAACAATAATCCCGTAACTTGCTTCCACTCTTTAAACAGTCCTAAAATGCCTACTGAAACAAACTGGAAATGTCATGCTATGATGCATGCAACAGCCAACATAAAGTGAGTGCTGCATCTGCAATACTTGCATTTGACTGTAAAGCTTGGTTTATGGCATGGTCTAGACCCAGGTGCTCCGAGGAAGTGATATTCATACCAAATGAGATTAACAGTGCACACACAACAGTTAGCATTGATGAGTTTTACCATTCCCAGTGCAGAGAGCTTGCCAGAGGAAGAGAAGAGAAATGGAGAGATCCACTTCAGCCGTATTTTTCCTCTCTGCTGAGAAGCCCCTAGGTTAGAAACGACAGCTTTTAAGAAGAGCAAACAGTCGAAACCGGAAGAGCGCTTGCCCCATTTAACCACATCACGTTCTGAACCAACTTTGTCGTGCAAAAACTGCAAATGACATATTTTGCCCAGGTCTTGTGTCCATTCTCTGACTCAAAAACACTGTCAGAATAGATCCCATCTAAGCCAGTTTAGAGAGCTATTTAGATGGCTATTTGTCGGATTTGTTTCAAGATTACTGAACCATAATGACATGTATTTGCTAAGCAGCCATTCTAAAAGGAAGAAGCCAAGGCCCCAAAGGGGGTCCTGCTCTTAATTTCAGATTAAATGATTTTCTCAGATTAGAAATGATAATTTCAGATTACAAGATGGGGGGGGCAGGGGGCAGATAGTTACCGACGGCAATTTGTAGGAGCAGGGAGTCTAGCCAGATATGCTCAAAGCATCTAGGCTGTTACCTTAGACGTTCTTTGACAAGAGGCTAACAAACAGGCTCTCACAAACAGAGATGGAGTGCAGAAATCGGAGATCAGAGACGGAAGCCAAAAGCCATCAGTGCTGTCCACTGCAGCCAAGGCAGCACTGCTTGTCTAAAGGTCAGACTGAAGTCAGTCTATTCAGACATTACAACCTGTTGTTACATTATCTTTCAGTCACTGCACCTGAATGGCCATTATGCTTCCTGAAAATCTCTACATCTCTTGTCATTTCCTCGTGCTGTAGCATCCTACTATCCTTTTTGGACAGTAGGATTTCGGAGAGCACTTACCGTCTTATGACCTTGTTGTCATTGATGATCCTGAATCCATCATTTGTTCTAAATAAAGTTTGCTCAGTGCCTTGAGGGGGAAGAGAAAAAAAAAAAAAAACACCACACACAGAACACACAGATAAAGCCAAATAAGCCCTCTGCTCCATCTGGCTGATGCAGCACAGTGAAGGCAGATTCCTACTCTTCTGCAGTACAGTATTAAATAAGGTCACTGGCTCAACAGCTTGGAATGGTGGGGAAAGGGTTTGCACCTTCGAAGGAGGAAAAGCCCTCCGAACACTAGTTGAAAGAAAAGCAGCTTTGAAGCTGCAGACTGTTCTAATTCCTGATGGGTGCTCTACAGAGTGACTGACAATGTTAAAGGCTTCTTAGGAAGATGCAAACACCGGCCTTGCAAATCAATATATTTTAACCAACAATTACAGACATTTCAAAACAAACTAAGCATCTGCTAAATGACTCTGATCAGTGTTCTGACCCGTGAAAGGTCTTAACAGCTTCAGCTACACTTTCAATTTAGGTACAAAAAGAGATCTGCTGGCTAAGTCTTTTGACATAAACATATTGCTGATATCTATTTTCACGAAGAGGTACAGTTTTTCCTGTACCTTCAAAGCCTACTGCAATTTTCTTAAAAATATCTGTCCCCCTGGATCTCAACTTTCCGGTAACTAACAAAGGGGACATCAGCTACTTACAGTCTTTAATGGCTCCTGTCAAAACTCGGATCCCTCCTGCATAGTAGAGGATGTTCTGGTCCGGCTTATCAAGTTTTTGCAGCAATTCTTTTATCGACAAAGCTGTAAACTTGCCAGACTGAAATTCCTTCAAAGCTCTCTCTTCCTCATTCACTCTTTTTTCCTCCAAGTTGACTTCATTCATGCAATCTAGGATATCAGAAGAAAGTTAAGAGAGTTGGATTAGGTATTCCAACACAATAAAGTTGGAAGTCAAAAGTGAAACTGGTTCCACGTCAGAAGGAACTCTGCTTTCTACAATGACCCATGGCTGTACAGAGCAAAGCAAAGGGCTTAAACACAAGCAACACTTGTACACAAAGGTTACATGAAAAGACCCCATAAGCAGCTGTGAGAAGCTAGAGACGGGGTTTGACTCTACCCTCTATTTTGATCAGTTTAGTTTATATGTCTTACCTTTAAACAGTCTTTTCTTTTGTGGATCAATGTCTAAGATCTTCTGATAGCACTGCCTGGACTTAACAGAAAAAGAATAGAACCGTAATTGAAGATGCCGTGGGAAAATGATAAAAATACAAGATACCCCTTCAACTTTAAGTTGAACAGTTTTTGGACCGCAGTACTGTTAAGGGTGGAAAAAAATAGCAACGAGACAGAACTTTCACAACTGAAGCCACAAACAAGCCAATACTTAAGCATACTATGTTGAATAAAAAGGAAAAATTGAATTGCAAACTCAGGAATACTCTAGCATGGGCAAAACAAGCCAAGTTTCCGTTGATATAATAGTCGATAAGGAATAACATGAAAAAATGAAGGCACTGTAAACATCAACAAAGATTTTATTTGTATGCTTTGCTGGCATGTTCACCACTAAACTAATCACAAGTTTAGGATAAGCCAAAACTTTCACAAACTGAATTGCTAGGAACTCTAAGGCAGACTGCGTTGATTTATTTGGTCCACCTTCTACAATTACTTTATTGCAGGCAGTTCTGAAAGGCTGTTGATCTCACCTGCTCCCTTCTGGCACTCAAAATTTTAAGCTATGTGGGGGTTTTACCAAGTGTTCAATTTGCTACTGATTTAGTAAAGTATCTTGCAGTGAATCACAACTTTGTTCCTCTTGTCCACATTACGTCAACAGCAGAACAAATCATGGCTGTAGGGCCATGAGACTGAACCAGCTTACTTCACTGAAGTGCTTCAGCGCCAGGTGAGCTTTCCCCATCAGAAAGTAGGCTTTAATACATTTTTCATCACACTGTAAAAATAGATAAATGAAAATCAGCAAAACAACAGAAAGCAAATGCTACACATCATCATGACATATTCAAAATTTTGAAGCTTTGTTTTTTTTTTCTCCAGATTTCTGCTGACAGTTATAACTGCCCAAAAGTAATGGTAAGCACTGAAAGGTATATTCATACCATCTACTAGAGACATCTAATGTTCACACACTGAAGATTGCTTCTGGGTATTGACTTCTCTCTGTTCTCTGTGCAGTAAGTAGTGGCTTGGTCTACTTTAAAGGTTGAAATGAGGTGGTAGTAACATCCTTCCCAGAAAACTGCCTCGAGTAACTCAAGCAAACTCTCATGCCCTTAAGTAACATCTAGACCTGCCTGAGTAAAAAGCAGCCAACACCTTGGCATAAGCAGGTTTCTAGATCTGTAAGGTGACATTTGACCCCATCACAAGAGACAGAAACCTGTAATCACCTTTAAAGCCCAATTGCAGTCACCAATAGCTTTTTCATAGTCATGCATCTTCAGGTAGGCCTGAAATTAAAGAACAGGAGAGTCCAGGTAGAAAAGCTAGACTATTATTTGGTGTGTCTTACCCTAACTGTGCAAACATACTGAAAATTGGCCTGTTGAGATGACTCTTTGAATGCAATCCTGCACCACATGCTCTAGGTGACCCTGCATACGCAGGAGGGCTGGACTAGATGATCTCTAAGGGTCCCTTCCAAGCTTAACGATTCTATGATTTCATGAGCTTTCCTCCATCCCACTGCAGTTGCCACTTAGAGTAACAAAAAAGGAAAACGCAGTAGGCACTTAACACGGAACGGTTGAGGCTGGAAGACATCTCCAGAGATGATCCCGTCCAATCCCCCTGCTCCAACAGGGAGACCTAGAGCATGCAGCACAGGGTTGCATGCAGGTGGGTCTGGAAGATCTCCACAACCTCTGTGAGCAGCCTGGTCCCCTGCTCTGTCACCCTCGCAGGAAAGTTCTTCCTCACGTGCAGATGCAACTTCCTGTGTTTCAACTTGTAGCCATTGCCCCTTATTTTGTCACTGGCCACCACCAAGAAGAGCTTAGTCCCATCCTCCCCTCAGGTATTTGCCCACTTCATATTATGCATTAGACCAGACAAGTAGAGAACAGAAAACAAGCATTATCTCTCTACAATTATAAAAATGACAATTGAAAGAGAGTGCAGTGTACTCTGAAGAACTATCCACAAGACAGTTCTTACTCTTCCGGGGGGAGCAGGGACTGACCTGTGCAACAATCAAAAAGGGAGAAGGCTTAAATAAACCTTGAATACAAGGACCAGGCAAAGCAAGAAAAGTCTCTGGTATTCAAAGGCATTGGACAGAAAGGAACTAATTTACATCTCTGACGGTCTTTGTGCAATTCGTGCATTAGTATTATAAAGCAAGGCAGCAAATGAGCCACGCTGGCAAGAAGTCAAGTCTATAATGCCACTGTAAACCAGTGGCGGTGCTGCGCAATGCTTGTGCTGAAACCCTTGCACCTAAAGACTCTTGTGTTCCATCTTGGCAATACCGCCCTGAAAGAGAGCAGTGCATGACTGGTGGTTCGCTTTCCCGTACTGACCTGCGCTCTGTTAGTGTAAAGCTGCTGCTTGTCCTTCAGTTTTTCTAAGCCTTCCGTGTATTTCTGAATGGCTGCGACATAGTCTCCTCTCCTGAAGGCATCATTTCCTTTCTCTTTCAGAGCTACCAAACACACACATTCCAAAAAAAATCACATTTGTCTCAACCAGAGCAGTCCACATTCTCCGGCTGCACCCGAGAATCGCTACTCCTTGGCAGCTCTCATCAGCCACAGTTTGTAAGACTACTGAGCTATCGTGTGAACACAGTCTCCATCCCTCCCTTAAAATGGAAACTCTGGGCATTTGTCTTGTCTTTGCTCAGTCCAGTTCTCAAGTACTGCCACTCTCTCCCTCCATCCCAAAAGCTTACCATAAGGAGAACATCAAGGAGAAAAATGGGCTGCAACAACCGTATGAAGTTATATAACTTTGGGTCAGCTAATCAATACTGTGGAGAAAAACTCTTGATCTCAAAAACACCAGATTACCGCACTGTGTACAAGAACAGCATTCAGTGTGGCACAACCACCTCTTTAATCATCCATTTCCTTCAAAGTTCCTCAAGGCATTAGCTAAAACCTGGCAATTACCATTTGCTAAACGCTCGTTTTGCTTTCTTCGTTTTGCACGCTCTCTTGCATCCTTTTCTAAAGCTGCCAGAAAGCCATCTTTGAGCCAGAAGAGTCAGGGAAGTATCAGAAAAAAAAAAAAAAAATTAAAAGCAAATCACAGATGAAGCAAAAGTCATTTTAAGGGTCATCTCTGGGTCATTTCTCCAAAAGGAAAGCTTTAAAAAGGCATTTCAAAAATCCAGTATCAAACAGGATAGGAAAAGATAAGCTATTACACATAAAGCCCATCTTACCACCTCAGGATTGCATACTTGCCATCTGTAGAGATGAGCTCTTAAGTCTTAAGTTTAGAATAATGAATTTTGGGGTGAAAAGCCCTAAATAGGATCACAAACTATAGCACGACTATAGCTGCCTAATTAGGAGGCTCCAAAATGTGTTGCTTAAACTGATTGAACACTCAACAGGAGAAAGAAAAGCTCCTTTGATTGTAGGGCGAGGCAGCTTAGCTTGCCTTGCATGAGGCAAGAGCAACCCTCACCCTAACTCAGCTCAAACAGCAATCAAGAGCGACTGGGTGATACAGGGAACAGTGTCCTACCTGTACTCACTGTCTCCATATTTTTCATGTCCTAGAAAGAACAAATAAATCTGTATTTATTTGTGTTTCTATAAACACAGTGCATACACGTACACATACTTAATAAAACTGACAGCAGCAAAGGAGCGTGTGCTTCAGTTCAGTGACAGGCACTGAAACACAGGGAATGTCAATCTGCTACATTAACAAAGGATGCGAGAAAGTTTATCATAGACAAAGGACTTTCTTTTAAAAGCCAGAAAAATTCTGGTTGTACCTCCACTGCTCCAAGTCATGGAGGTGCAGGCCCCACTGCACGCGTCAGGGCCTAGTGAAGGTGATGAAAGGTCTCTTACGCCTTCACCTAGTTTTGCTCTAGTACCTGGCCCGCACGGAGAAGCCCTGTGTTGGGGCATCTGAACGCTTGCTTCCAACTTGGAGAGATCCAAGAGAAATACACTGGGCTCAAAAGAGTCTTAAGGCAAAGACCCACAACAGCAGCTACCATCAGCAGGACTGCCGGCAAGGAAAACCAAGCCCTGCTCGAGCATATGTGCGTGCCTTTTTCCAAGCTCGCTCCACGAGGGCACGTTGGCAGATTTCACACTGTTGAAGAGATCGCAAGCGCACACAATTTAAACTGCAAGGGATCAGCTGGGCCTTACGGGGGCTCCTGTGTTGATCACCGTCCTGTTCGCTCTTGTCCAGCATCCTTCCTCCGGGCTGGCCTCGTGCTCCGGGAGCCTCTCCTCTGCCTCAGCAAGGGCTTTCTCCTGCACGGCTGGATCGGGGGACTTGAAGCCTTCCAGTAAATCGGCTAGGAAAGGGACAAAAACCCAGGCACACACAGGTGAACTCGCTGGCCCTGGGAGAACGAGGATCTCCCCTCTGCCTTGCAAGATGCCCGCTGCTGCGGGCAGCGACGGCCCGGAGCGCACGTTTAACGGCAAGTCTTGCCCGACCCCCGCTTCCCGCTCCGCCGCGCTCTCCCCCGCACCGAGCTGGTCGACGCGGCGCAGGAAGCGCTGGAAATCCGCCTCCTGCCGCCCGTCCGGCAACATGGCGCCGCGCCGCGCACTGTAGAGGCGGCGTGCGCGCCGTTGCCATGGGCGCCGCGCCG
>VZSG01001046.1:68955-104957 GCA_013398315.1 Nothoprocta pentlandii | reverse complement strand
AAACTTGACTGAAAAGTAGAAAAATAAATTGTGGACTTTGTTTATTAAGTACCAGCTGTACCAAGTAGTACAAGTGGTTATATCTACTATACTAACCAAGAAAAGAACAGGGTCTTTTTTTTTTCCTTTCTTTTTCTCTGAGATTAGCTGATTTTGAGCTTCCTAACCGTGCTGTAACTGCTCTTTGCAGTTTTCCTTTTTTTAAATATATACAGGGTCAACTGATCCCTGACTCGGGTGTGAGTTTAACCCCGTTTTAAAAATGTGTTACTCCTTAAAAGCAAGTGCACAACAAATAGAACCTTTCTAGAAATTAAAAAAAAAAAAGAGAGAAAAAGAAAAAGAAAAAGAGATTCTCTCCCCCACCCCCCACTATGCATTTTCTGTTTTTTATTTTTTGTTTTGTTTTTTTAAAAAAAGGCAAAAGACACTAGAGGAATGAGATGTGTGGTGAGTTTTGTGTTTTAAATGCTCCGGTGAAGTTGTTCTGTCATTTGTTTTCATCTCTTGCTAATCATGCTTTGCTCTCGTTTTCATTTGTTTGTGTGGCTTCATTGGGAACCGTCTTGACTTCTGCTGGAGGTGTCTTAGTTTCCGTCGCTTGCACTTCAGATTTGTCTTCTAGTGGGACTTTCCTGTAATCACCAAAATGGCACAGTTTAGAGACAAAGAAAACCGTGGTCTACTGGCGTATCTCTTTCTAAATGAGATGAATTGAAGAAAAGAGTACGCTCTGGAAGCGCTCACAGGTCTCTCCTTGATCGAGCAAAATGAGAAATGCAACAGAAGTAAAATCAGCCTTCCCTGCGCCTCCCACCCTTCCCCGCCAACCCTCCTCAGCTCTAGGGAATGTTTTCTTGATTTTCCTTGTGCCCAGAGGGAACACACAGCAAGAAGAGGAGGTCTCCGGCAGCGGCATCTCCGTCAAAACATGGTGTTCAAGCAGGAAACCCAAAGGGAGGGCCAGCTGAAGTTCTTGTCCCATAAAGAGTGGTTAAAGCATTTTCTATCAGCATATTCCAAGCTCTTGCTTTCATCGACTGCCGTCCCCAGGAGCACGGTGAGAGCGCTCTCATTCCACCTCTTCCTAACGGCTCGGGACCCTCCCTTCGGGACCTGGGTGAGAAGTAAGTGCCGCTTTCACTCTCCGGTTACTTACGGCATCTCCTGCCAAACACAAGAATGCCACAGCGAGGGGAAAGGCCTCCTCTCCAGGTGGCATACGGCTCCAAAGGAGCTCTAGAGTCGTCCTACCCCAGGGCACAGCGAAAGCAAGCAGCCGTGTAAGAAGGAGAGCCGGCACTACCTGGAAACTCGTGGCCCTACCCGTTTGCACGTGGGGACAGCTCCAGGGAGGCGCTGTGCCTCGGCATTCGCACAAGCGCAGCTCCCGCTCTGCCTGCCAGCCAAGCACGCACTGAATGCCTCCAGCTGCTACGTTAGGGAGCTGCATTTGGGTGATGGTGCTCAGGGACCTGACGGGACTTGGTGCCTCTGAGAACCCCGCTGTGTTTGCACACTGCTTCTGGCCTCCTTCACAGCAGAGAACCTAGTGTTGACAAGGCTGGAGAGAACGCCGAAGAATGACCCATGAATGATAAATGCCTGGAACCGCCTTTTCGCTGCTGCCCTGAGGCAACCCATTCCTGCTTCCTCTGGGACTTCCCAAGCCAAGCCCTGCCTAGCAGGTGCAGAGAAGAGTTAGCGGGCTAAGGAAACAACGAGATCGGTTAAGAGAACACCCAACGAGAACACAGCACAAGCACTAGGGCACAAGAGACAGCACACAACCAAGAGAAGATTAAAGGCAGCCATACTCGGTCTTTGCAGGCGCAGCAGGTACAGAGCCGTCTGCAGTGGAAGCTGCAGGCTCGCGAGCTTGCCCGCCAGTCACGCTGGCAGGAGTGGTAGTGCCCAGAGCTGCAAAAACATCCTTTGCAAGATCAATGTCTGGTGTCTTGAAGGTCCCTTCGTCCATTTTTAAGTCCTCATTCTGGGAGGGGCCTGTGCTGCCTGAAGCAGCCTCGCTCTTCACCTTGCTTGGGTTCTTGGCTGTCTCTGCCGGGCTCTTCACCGTACCGGGCTGCACCGCTTCCTTTTCGGGGCTCTTGGTGCTCGAGACCTCCTGCTTGGGCTCCGATGGGGCTGGCGGGCTAGCGAGGTTGGCGGGGGTCGAGGCAGCTGCCTTGCCACCGGGTGCCACTTTGGAGGACTCGGCCACGCTAGCGACAGCGCTGGGGCTGAGCACTGCGCCTTGGTTGGCCAGGACACTCGAAGACAAATTATTGGCAGCTGCAGGAGAGCTCGGGGTATCACTGAGATCAACAAGGGGGGCCACCTTGGGGGTGGAGGAGGGCGGTGGCGAAGAGACGGGGGCAGCCGCCCCTTTGGCTGCAGCGGGCTGGCTAGGCGACATGGAGTTGGAGTCGGGAGTGGCTGTGGCTGGCGGGGCAATACTGGAAGTCAGTGTAGTGGTCTCGCTGGTGGGACTGTTCTGAGCAGTGGCAAAGGTTTCAGTGATAGTGTCAGAGTTAGTGGTGCCCGTGGTTACAGAAGGCAGCATGTCCTCAACAGCAGCCGCGGTATCGGCAGGGTGCCTGTGAAGAGGACAGGAGCAGAAGAGAGAGAGAGAGAGAGAGAGAGAGAAAGAGAGAGAGAGAGACATTGAAGCCCATAAATGACAGCAGGGGAAAGGGAAACAGAACACAGGTGTGAGAAGGCAGCTGGGAGGCACAGCAACAACAGCAGCAGCAGCAGCAGCAGCAGGGCGCGTGGTTACAGTGCACACAGAGAACACGGAGGCAAAGGAGGAGAAGCCTTTCAGAAGTCAAATGCACAGTGAGTAACAGGTGCTCGCTAGGGAGACCAGAAAGCAACCCGGAAGAGCAGAAAGAGCAGAGGACACGTCCCTTAGGAATGGCTGGTTTGCGCGGATTTTGGCTGAAGTCCGGCCAAACCGGCAATTTTGAAAAGGACTCTTCCCTTTTAGTCCACCTTCCCTCCTCGGCCTCTTCCATCCAACCTCACAATGACCCGTTCTCCTCATTGCTCAGGCACGCAGACCCGTGCCAAGTCTCACCACAGGCCCCCGCGCAGGCGCCTGAAGCCAGTCCCCTGCCTTGCCCCTGCCTTCTGATGCAGGTCAGCTGGAAGTCAACTTTGTGCCAGCGATGATACAAATGCACAGAAATGTCTCAACTTTTCGGTCAGCTGCTACCCCACAGCTTTTCAGCAACTCTTCCCCTTATCATCCCCCAGGGCATATGATGCTTAAACCTTGCCTATCCCAGCTAGCACTGGTACACAGATGCAGGTCTGCACAAGTTCTCTGACAGAAAGCCCATGTGAAGGTCTCAATCCCGGCCCATCTCGAGGAATAACGGGACTCGCCATGCCCCCCTCGGCACTCAGAGCACAGCTCCCCTGTGGCTATCAGGGCAGACGGGTGCTGTGACAACGGCGTGTTCTCACACGCATCGGGCACGCTAGAGGAGAGCTCAGCCGGGACGCGCTTTCAGCTCGGGGCTGCTTTGGCTCTTGATCCCTATCAGTGACTGATCTACACTGTGCGGGACTGACCTACGCTCTGGACACAACTGGCAGAGTTCCAAGCAGCAGCCCTTCGCTCTCCTTCCTGCTCTTCCAGTGCTGGAAAGGGAAGAGTCGCTAGATCTGGGGGAAGACGGGAGAGATGTCTTTGCTGCTGTGTCAGAAACTGGGAGTGGAGATTGCCTCCTCTCTTCCTGCCCTGAGTAATGCACACGAGAGATCAGGGGTTAAGGCACCCGAGGACACTGAAGCGCCCCTGAACTAAGCTTGCCCGATATCAACATACTCTGGCTCCGTCAGCGGTGTGGTCTCATTGGGCTCTGTATGTTTTCCCCCGTCGTGGTTGGGGGTTCGCTCCTCTTCAGTCCGCACCTCCACAATAGGCTCCTTGGACTCATCTTTCCTGTAACAAAGGAATTGCACGGAAATCGGTTCCTGTTCACACGAGAAATCCTCTAGCAGAGCCACGTCTCAAACAGACAGCACTTTGACAGATGACTTGGGCAGGAACGGGTTGGCCTCAGCAGTGGCTTAGGTTTTGGTCACTCCCCCTTCCAATCGTTACCTACGGCAAAAAGAACTGTCGTGTCCAACGCTTGGATCGGCCATTTGCTGGCCTCTAACAGCAATGGGGCAAGAGCAAAACAAAACACTGGGACCCAGCGATCGAGGACTGAGAGGAAAGAAGCAATGACAGTACTCACGAGAAGGCGGCTTTACCCTCCTCCATGTCTTTGCCCTTGGCTCCCGGGCCAGATTTCCCGCATAAGTTGACAGCAATGCACATCAGCAGGCCACACTTGTTCAGGAAATAACAGGTGACATCCACAGCCACCAGGAGCAGCACAAAGATGACAATGAGGATGCCTACGATGGCGGCAGTCCCAAGGCCTGATGTGGGGCTAGTGCTGGCTTTAGAGATCAAAAAAGAAGAAAATAAGGCATTATACTCAAAAACAAGGGGAGGTGGGGCTAGCTAGGACTCAACTCTGGCTATGCCGAGGTGGGTAAGCCTGGACATCTACAGGAATCGCCCCACTTCACTAAGAGCTTCACGTTGCCACCAGTACTTTATCCTAGAGACACTTGGTACAACTTGGTGCCGCTTCCCACATCTCTTTCGGGCTACGACCTAGAAAGCAAACTACCTAACGTGCTTCTGCTGTGGTACATACCCAACTGAAAAAGGGGGTTCCTGCTCCCTTCCACCACCCACTTCTTCCCCTCCCCAGGCAGAAGGGTGTCCAGAATGACTCACAGCATTCTGGAAACAAAGCCTGGGCTCTGCAGTGGGGCTTGCCCTCCGCAGGGACGCAGAGGAAACGCTTGCGGGGCCACCCTGTTGATCAGCCCCCAATTCAGCTAGCTGGCTGCCTCAACACACTTGATTAAGAGTAGGGGTCTTGGAAGGACCTGCCAGTCTCTCAGGATGTTCTTGCTCCCAAGCAAGTACTCATGTGCACAATGCCTCCCAAGTCCGAGCACGTGAGGTCAGCTTCCACCAGCACCAAAGAGGCCAAGGCACAACCCTCGGCAGAGACAGACTGGCATCTCCCGGCATTCAGCGATGTGAGCGAGGCACGCAGCCAAACTGCGCCTCACAGGTCCCGGCAGCCCAGGAGCAGCCAGACTTGCTAAAGGGTCCCTCCTCCCCAGGCCGTGCTCGAAAGCCACGGAAATGGGAAGGTCTGCCAACTCCCACCAAGGAATAGTTCGAAACAAAGTGGTGCGAGACCTGTGCTGGAAAGGAGGGCTAGTAGCTCCTGAAGGAGAGAGAGGTGCACTAAACTCCGGATCCCATCAACCTCCTTCCCTCAAGGGAGGTACATGCATGGCTAAGTGCACAGAGCGCAGTGCATACAGTGGCAGCAGGCACCGCTGCAGGACAGTCGCAACCGTAAGATCTGTGCGAATGAAAATTTGAGTGTTTCCTCTAGGAAGTGGCCAGGCAATTAGCAAGGAAATCCACCAGAGGCAAGAGACTTAAGCTCACATACATCCTAGCATGCAGTTTAAGGGAATTTCAAGCTGATATCTGAAACGCTGAACTTTGAAGATTTCAGAATTTGAAGACAGACATTTACCTGTGCAATGCAAATCTCCACTTTTCTGGTGGTTAAGACACATTTATCTGGCTGTCTAGAGTAAGCCCTCTAGAATCCACGAGTGAAACACTAGTAGGGCCAGATGATCTCAGAATCTAGCAGCCGCAAAACCGCCCGTTTGACTGCTTAGTTGTAACTTCCTCTGACACCTTCACTCCATGTTATGCTAGTGAGACCTGACCAGCCCCTGCTGAGAAAAACTCATGACTCATATGTGGTCTGCAACCTGTCAAGGCTCTCATTTCCTCAGTGATATTGTCACAGGCACCTAAAGGAGGAACAGTTATACTGAGACAAAAATCTGAAACCCCACACCAAATGTCACACTCAGCCAAACTTGAGTTTTACAGGCGCTGTTATCTGTCACAGACATCACAGGCAGCTTTGAAATAGCAACGCAGCGGAGTCTAGGTAGGTGTCTTTGACTCTGCCAGAAAGAAGGTTTTGGACTCCCTTCTTCTCCACAGCAGGGCAGCGGTGGCTCTTCCTTCGGCTTCTTGCTGTATGTTCTTACCTCATCCTTATTTCCTCCTCTGATAGGAGATGACAGCAGAAATGAACAGAGCTTTGTCTGGTTCAGCATCTGAGGAACAGAAGAAAGGAGGACGAAATCTCCTTCTTCCTTCTCACGTGGTTCTGGAACACAGGCAATTCCCCCACGTACTAGAAGACATCTTGGCAAAATGTTCTCTTTTGTGACGCCTACTCTGTTGTCTCTCCCAACCTTGCAAGTCCTTGCCAGCATTAGCTGTAAGATGCCTAGGTCGGGAATGACCGGTGGCACAAATCACATCAGGAACCTTATGCCTTGCCTACCTCTCATCTCTGGCTCACTACACATGACCCTGCAAGAACCGCAAAGCCAAGCCAGGATCACGGCAGCCTCTGCAGGCATGGCACAGCTGAAGGCTCTTGATCCTCAGCAGGCAGAGCAGCAAGGGCTGTTCTCACGTGGTTTAGTGTTCACACATGGCGCTGGACTTGCTCTGCCTGCTTTAGATGAGTAGCAGCTGCTATTGGCTCCGCTCCTGGAGACCAAATTGTTCAGGCAGTCCCAGGGGAGCCTGGGCCAGCCGGCTGCCATCTCGCTTCTGGCAACACCAAACAACGTGGACATACGGAGAGGAGGCCCCGGAAAAGGAAGGACGCCTCTCTCTTGGACGTCAGTACAGTTAAAGCAGGAACACTGGGGAATATGGCAATATTGACTGTGCAAGAAAAATGCTGAACGGTATGTTGAAACGAGCAAGGGCATACCACAATCTCGATTAAAGAGCAGGGAAAACCAAACCAAAGCAAACACCAAGACGCAGGAACCTCGATCTATTTAACAAAACGGAAGAAACACGCAGAGACGAAGCAGGTCGTCAGTCTAGCCCTACGAATACCGATACGCAACAGAATTGTACATATTATAAAAGGCACTTTATTTCAGTAAATATACAACAAGATTCAAAAGCTGGATTCAGAAGCTGGAAACGAAAGCTAAATGAGTTTACGCTAGAAACGTCTAAAATTTTAACAGTGATAAAGTACTTAAACACCGACATAAGGTTCTGTTAAATGGAAAACATTTAATCAAGACGGCATTGGCCTTTATCCTAACAGCTTTGCGTTAGTTCAGACAGGAGTGGATGCTAACAAGTCTTTGAATTTATCCAGAATGAATTAAGTAAGCATAACTGCGCCCCTTCGAAAAGGGGCGGAATTCCAGACTGGGAGCAGAACGCCACTTTTTTCCCTCCATCAGATTTGGCTGAACAGAGACCTGCTGTGCTTTCTAAACAGGAATGCTATGCAGATTACTTAACACTACTGCAGAAAAGGCTGCCTTAATATTATGTTAATATTTCACCATCCTATAGCTAAAATAATTTTGTATTTAAGCGTGTTACTATTTAACTACCTTGGTGTGGCCTAGAACAGCTGTATGAAACTATACTAGGACACAAATAACCTGTCCGGTTACAGAGCATCAGACACTAACACCGTGTGCATATGTGTGCATGTGTCTCACAGATAAGTGTTACCATAAAAATGGATGGTAGATCTCTTTTTGCTGACCTGATCCAGAGTCTGTGCAACCTCAGGAGGGCATTTCGACTTCATGACTTCGAGTGATGACGACTTGTCCAAAAATGTGGAGTACACCCTAATACTCATGGTAAAGGGTAACTGTGTGCATGCTGTAGACTCCCTGGCAATATGCTGTTTTGCTCTGGCTAGAACCAAGAGAAAAAGTACCTCTATATGCCTATAGGTCAATTAGGGGAACACAAAATGTTAAAAAAGCTTTGAGTCCTTAATTCTAAAGAATTGAATCATTTCTTTTATTAAATATAAATGATTTCTCAATGCAACGTGAGCTTCCTGCAAGGCAGATCTTTCTAAACATCCTTATCTTAAAGGGCACAACACAACGACCAGGCTGTGCTTCTTACAATCCTGCAGACATCTGTCCTGGTGGGACCCTGTGAGGTCTTGGCTAGGGAATGCTTCGGCACAGGCAAACGCAAGAAAAAGGGAGGAACAGAAGCACATGAGGGTCTAGGCCTTTCATGAGGTGCCACAATGTTTGGGAGAAGAGAGCAACACACAAAATAAACACAAATTAATTTGGTGCATTGGAAAAGAAAGAAAGTACAAAACGAGAAAAATCACTCATGGGTGCTAACAGCAGGTTTAATTGGCCAGTGCTTGAAGTATCCTTCAAAGACGGGGAGTGCCTCTTTTTAGAAGTTTTCTTCTCTTCAGCATCTTGCAGAGAAAAGCAGAGAAGAGCAAGATGCAGGCAACCTTCTATTGCACGTGGCAAACGCCGTTGAAAAGATTTTCAAAACCTTTACGACTGAAGTTTTAAGGATGTTATAAACTTTGGGAGCGTGAGCCTATAAACCAGAAGGAAAGCGTGAAAGACTGCAAAAAAAAAAAAAAAAAAAAAAAAAAAGGTTTGGGAGCAAGACAGGGTTTTTTGGGGAAAGAATTCCACATGCTGATGTATGTGGCGACACTCGCACAAACTTTTCATATTTAATTTAGCCAGGAGAGAATGTCATCAATTATAATGGTCTCACTGAACACAGAGACGTCTGTGCAAACCATAAAATGCGTAGTTAGACAAGATGGCAAGGGCTTTTTGTTGTTTGTTTTGTACATTCTAATCTAACAAATTAGAATAGAATTTCTCTTTTTTTTTTTTTTTTTTTTTTTTTTTTTTTTTTTTTTTTTTTTTTTTTTTTTTTTTTTTTTTTTTTTTTTCTTCTTTCTTTTAGAAAGATTAATCCCATCCAGGAGCACTGAAAATATTCAACACATTCTGTAAAGGCACTTTACAGCTGTGTCTAAAATACATCTACCATGTCGTTCTTTGCAACGTCAGGCCCACTTACAGAGAATAAGGGAGAGAGAGGGAGGGAGACGCCCGTCTTTGAACAAGCTCAAGGGAGTAACAGAGCTAAACTGATTTCCCGCAACAAAGACAATTTACAAAGGCATAATTCTTTTTTAAGCAAAGACAAGAAAGAGACAAAAAAAGTCAAGTGCAATTGGTTGAAGGAAATGCAATACACAAGACTTTATGACAACACTGCATTATCTTGAGTGAACTTACACCATGGATCAGCCCTATCTGGCAGTGTCACATGCACAGTTAAGCAGGAAGCTCCAGTAATAGTAATCATGTAGATGGTCAGCTTACTCGATCCCAGCTAATCTTTCTGTTCAAAGGGCAAGAAAAGAAAGGGAGCTCTCTGGGAAGGCGACAACCCAGCAGTGCCCAACGAGACAGAATGGTAGGCGAGCATCCCTTGCAAATCCGCCTGCTCCTGGGCTGCCCTGTGCCCAGAGTGCACCACGGGCCACGGATACTTCGCTCCACATAAGGGGCCAAGGAAATTCCAAGGATTCTAGTACGGAAAAGGAAGAACAGAAACTCTTACGTGGGATTCCTACCAAGATCTTTTTGGTCAGGAGACTCCACGCGGAAAACCTTCCGATGGCCTTTAAATTTGAACGCAAAAGCTGCCAAAGCTATTTGGGCAACCAGTATGTTTCTCTCTGACAAGTTTTCTTTTTTCCCTTTAGTCTGTGGGCTGAAATCTGTGGACGAGGCTTTAGAAGTGTTTTTCACCATAAACAGTCAAGATCAGTGCTACATGTGTGCTGAAATCTGCAAACACCAGCATTTCATAAGGGCTTAAATACCGTAACTTCCTATGATGAAAAATAAAGCAAACAAACAAACAAAATCTCTTTACATCCATTAAAAAGGGCAAAATCACTTTAGGTAAGGACGACAACAACAACAAAACTGAAGAGTAAACTCTTGGCTTAAATCTTTTCTACCCTTTGTTACAAAATATTGACGCTTTCAGATAAAAGAATTTCTTGTTTTTATGCTTTGCCTTTTTTTTTTCTTTTTCTTTTTTTTTCTTTTCTCTCTGAACTGCCACAATCCTGCGAAGCAAATTTGCTCCCTCGCCTCGATAGGAGACAGGCCTTTTAAAGCAAATATTGCTGTATTTTGTTTCAAGTGTCTAACAGAGCAAAAGGAGAGTCATTGCAGTAAGAAGCAATGAAACAAAGGAGGACGACGTTGATGGACTTCCCAAGGTCGCTGCAGGTGCCAGACAATGGTTCCCAGGAGGGGAAAACATGGTTGTTTAAAAACAAATTTGGTGCATATGGCAAGCGTGGATGTTTCCCGTGAGGTCCCAGGTGACATGTATGAAGACAGACACAGGAAAAGAACAAGGGGGAGAGGAAAGGGGTAGGGAAGAAAGGACGAGGAAGAAGAAAGAAAAGAGAGAGAAAGAGAGAAAAATAGATAAAAAAAATTAGGTCATAAATATAGAAAACATAAGAATCAAAGGTTTACTTAGTTTAGTAAATTAAAATGGCTAAAGGTTAGAGAAGAGCATTAGCACATCCACATCGACAAAAGGGTTGGTTCAGAAGCTCAGCAATGCCAAAAGCTGCAGAGCAGGTTCCAAGTCAGGGTTTGTGGGGTTGCAAGCAGATGAGATTAAAATGAATGATAGAATATGAGGCTCAGTGAGAAATGCAAGAAAATAATTATTTGGTATTTGAAAGGACAACACCACAGCCATTACAAAAAAAAAAAAAAATAAATAAATAAAGCCTTTAAGCCTTTCCAAAGCAGACATTGCACCTAACAAGTTCTTCCCCAAAGCCTGTACCAAGGACTTGGAATGCAGATCCTGGTGAGCAGTATAGCCCTGCAAAAGGAAGACAGACTCAAGAACACAGGGCTCACTTTTCCAATAAGTCTCTCAGCTCCCTCAACCCTACTCTAATGCAATAGTTTCTCCAATACCCTTATGCCTCCAAGCACTTAAAGGACACTGTGAAAACCGTACAGGCATCAGCATAGAGACATCGGTTCTGATCTCTCCCCTTATGTAGCTCATTTCAACATCAAAATACCAAAGCTAAACTCCATGAAAACGACAAGAGATGGTAAAGCAAACGAATACAGCAAGTTCCCTTCTTGCTGCAAATTGACAAAGCTGCCTTCATTTCAAGGGAGGCCTGTGACTTACATGTCAGAAACATCTAGCTGCCTCAGGGGCGATTTTCCCTAGCATTATTCGTTTGGGGATTGACTCGAGGAACCAAAGCGTCTGAGAATACCTCTGAAAACCTAGCAAAACCCGGCCGTCTCCAAAAGGAAAAGGCCAGAGAAGCGGAGTCACACGTCTAGCAGAGCTCGCTTGGAATTCACTGCACGGTGCTCCACTTCCCTCTGAAGCAAGGCACGTGCCTTCAGAGAATCGAACTGCATCAGTCCGCTGGGTCAGTCCTGCGGGAAACTTGCGCTCTGAAAAGGGGCTGCTTTTTCAAGTATGCTCCCCCAGGGGCATTTCCTACTGCACATTTTAAAACGGCGGCCTCAAATTCTGATTCCTACTGTGATTCACATCAGATTAAGTGTGGAATAATTACCGGGAGACCTAAGAAATTACAGCAGCGGGAAGCAACTGGGCATTTTTCATCCTTCCACCCGTTTGGAGTGCGAGCTCGCTGCTTCTCCCATTGCTAGGGGCTCCTGCCCAAACACTGTGCATTTCAGAGAAGAGACAGCTCTCTCAGATCACTAATACACCTGTACAAAACATCCAGCTGTCCCAGGTACATCGCGACACCCCAGCGGAGCATCTAAGAAAGGCTAAGAGAGAGCATCTGCACAGGACGTTAGTACTGGCTGTCCACACTCCCACGGTGACCAGCCCTTGGCCTTTTTCCCCAGGCTGATGATACGCCACGGTGCAAAGGAGCAGCTGTGCCCTGCTCCCAGCCTACTGCCTACTTGACTGCTCAGCCCTGGGAAACCCTCAAGGAGTGCTGTTCCCAGCTACCCTTACCTTCCCACCACCCACACATCAGTTACAGTTGTCCTTCAAAGAGGTGACAGTAGTAAGTATTAGAGCTGGTGAAAATGCACGTCAGAATGTAAGTTGTTTAGTGTGTTACTGAGGGTCCTTTCATCCAGGACGAGAGCCTTGTTACAAAACACATCTCCAAATCTCTCGCGCCCCACGTCCCTCCCCCTCCCTGCCATACATATTTTCATGTCCAGGTACCTAGGTCACTCTATGTACACTTATTATGTGATTGAATCAAGTAGAATTTCAACATGCATCCAGCGTAAGCCCTCAGCTTCAACCTTCACAGAGGGAAGGAGGAGGGAATGCAGAGGCGAAGGGAAGCAGACCAAGGATTGATGCTTCAGTGCAAGGGGAAGACTGCGAAAACATTTTAGCTCTTTTGAGGAAAAACGCAGGACTTGCCCTTAAGCATCTGCAGGACAGCATGAAATCAAATCTCTCCCTTCGACACGGACTGTCAACACCAATCTCGGCAGGTATATGCCTAATTCTGGCTCTGCGGGGAGGGACTGGCTTTGCTGACTGACCAACTCAGCAGCTTTCCAATTGGGTTCTTCTCACCGCTACACTTCTGCCTTGCTTTTTAAGGAGAGCCCCTTAACAAGTGAAGTCTGTCTGAAATAGCTTCCAGCAAGACACTGATGCTGTCTGGTTCCTTCTCCCTACTGGGCCATCCAATGTTTAAGAGAGGCTCTTTTCAGAATTGCTTTCATCCGATGCCCATTCCATTCAATAAAAATCCTTCACAAAGATCTTAAATTCCTCCCTTTCCGAGCTCTGCCTGCAAAGACTGAACCAGATGGACAAAGGGGCAGTAAGTGAGCACAAAGCAGATTTGGAAGGGAAGCCTGCATTGTGAAAGGCATCGCCTCAGAGATCTGAATGTTCTCTCTTCGCTTTGCTTTGAACCAGAACTCCCTCTTCCCGTTTTCAAGAAGTGTTTTCTGCCTGCTGCTTTCCGCATTGGGCAATCCTGCCACTGTGATACAAAGAGCCAACGTTCCTTGTAAACAGTGAGACAAGATTTGGCACGTACCATTCTCATCAGCGTACTTGTAATGCTGTACATACTGTAACATGGACTGTAGTACAGGTATGTACACGGCAGAACTAAGCTCTGGATGGGTAACCAATTATGATAATGGCTTTAAGCAAGCAAGTTGTCTGGGTTTACTCAGGCACATTGAGGGCTGCAGCACTGTTGCATTAATTGGAAGCAGAACACAATGGTAAAGCTAGTGGCCATCATACCTGGAATGACAGTAGGCTGAGCAGACGTTCGGAAAGCATAGTGCGCGGGCTTGGACTTCCCTTGCTGGTTTTCGGCTATCACGTAAACCTCGTACTCTGCGTTCCAGTCCAGGGACTTGAGCATGACGTGGTCGCTGCCCGAGGGAAGTCTGATCTCCGGCTTCCATTCCGAAGAGTGCTTCTGTGGAACACATGGCACCAAGTCAGCCCGCTCGGAGATGAGGGTGACGGCGAGCTAACCTCTGAACGTCCTGCCCTTAACTCTTCCAGGCTCCCAGACTTCTAGAGGGGACTGGAATGCACTAACAGGCTCCTCCGTCTCCACGAGGATTTGCAGTTGGGTCACACTCGATTGCCCTTTAGAAAGTCTGGAGAACCTCCCCTGGGGAGCTCTGAGCAAGCAACCAGAGAAGCCCAAAATGAGGGTAAGAGACAATTATCTATTTTATCAAAAATCTTGTCATTTCTTGCTTGCTCTGTGACTTTCAGGATTCCTTTTTTTTTTTTTTTTTTTTTTTTTTTTTTTTTTTTTTTTTTTTTTTTTTTTTTTTTTTTTTTTTTTTTCCTTGCAGTATAGAATGAAACAATTATCTAATAGCCAATAGAGAACTAATTCATGAGCTACCAGGCACAAAAGTGTCCTGCTCTCTTAATGGCCGGGAAGCATCCATGTTTTAGTAAAAAACACTGCTGTAGCTGGGCTGCCCCAGGTGTATTAATGCTGAGACAAAATGAACAGACAATAGAACAAAGCTTCAGTCATTTCTTGCAATTCTTCCCATTGCTCTAAGGGTCTCTGGATTTTCAGAGACCTTCTGCCAAGAGTGCATTACTCAAGGACGTGTTAAATAAACAGCCGGTGCGAGAGACTGCTTAAGGTATTTCCTGAGGTAGGAAAAAAGCCAATACCATCTAACACAACACAAGGGGTGTTTAGCTTACGGCAACGAGCTCTCGTTTACTTAGGCCATAATGAATTGCTTCAAATAGAATCTGCCATCCGGCCATAGATACGGACCCTTTTACCTTACCTGCGTCTCTGCAAAATACCTTTGCTCTCTTACTCAATCTTTCATTCTCTTATTTGATCTCTTACTCTATCATCTGCAGAATAATGCAGTTACTGAAACATCCACTATGCAATAAAATACGACAACTGGAATGCCACACTGCCGTTAGACGTGTGTCTCAAGTCCAACAACGCTCCCTACTGGGAGGCTTTGATCCCAGGCAGTTCAAATTGTTGCTGGCATTCCTGTTTCTGCAGTACACGATGTGCATGCAACTGCAATAGGCACACATCTCTACTGCTGGAGATGCTTACCACAGCGGAACAGCCTTTCATAACCAAAGTCAAGGAAAAGGCAAACGAGTCAAAAGATTTGGGATGTCGCTCCTTTTCATGTTATGCCTCTTCTCCTGGCCATGACCATCCCATCTGCTTGGCATACTTTCCGGAAGTGACCTACCTGCGCATTCTTTGCTTTAGGGTTGTCTGCTGTGGCAGTGGCCTCTAGAACGAAGCCTGAGTATGGAAGAGGCTAAATACAATCGGGCTTGAGTGTCAGGCATACTTACAGCTTTGTATTTGATCAGGTAATGTCTAATTGGGGAGCCACCATCATCCTGCTTGATAACATTCACTTTAATGGAGTTTCCATCTTCTCCCATCTGACCTTCCAGTTTGGGTGCACTGGGTTCCCCTGAAATAATGGTGGATTTATGGTTAATCGTTCAACAACTTCATCAGGACAGAAGCAGTAATCAAAATGAGCAAAAATGGTTCATTAGACTCCGCCACCAGCACGTCAGCTCCACTCCGACCCAGGCAGAGTACATTATGCATGTCTAGTGACAAAAGTATTTGTGGGCGTTAATTTATATAAATTATAAATAAATACACAGACATCTTGTCTATGTGTTTTAAAAGTTTCCTTTCAGACCTACTGCAGCATATTGTATTACTGAAGACATATGCTTTCTACCCCGGGGATCAGTTGGTCCCAAAGTGCTTTGAAACCTGTGAACTCATTGTGAAAGAAATTTAAATGGTAAAAGAACAACTCTGTTACCAAAAGGATAGACGGTTCAGGTTCCGCTAACCTTCACGCTGAGTTGGGGTGCTTGCTCTGTTCCATTTTACGGAAGGGCAAGAAGTAACCCTTTATCAGTAACGACTGGTGTTAAGGAACAATCGCAACCAACCACCAAAACCACCCTGAAGATACTTCCTGTGAGGACGTATCTGTCTCATCTCCCTAGCATAGGCTGAGAAAGCCAGCAGACAATGGCCCTACACCGTCGATTGCCAGAGGCCTAATGAACGAGCACCAGAGAGAAAACTACCATCACGCATTCCAAAACGAGAAGGCAGCTATTTCTCGCTAGCCTAACAGACCCGTTCTATGCAACTCGATACCCTGGCGGCAGCGGGAGCACACGCCAGAAAGCTCGGAACAGCCTCCCCACTGAGGAGCGTTGACCACAGCTCATACTGCTGCTCCTTGCAGCTGCCGAGAGAAGGAAGCAAGGAGCCGGCCTTCTCCTGTCCCCCCTGGGAACTCACTTCTGTGAGCCAAAAGGACACGGCACACACACTCCAAAGGGAACGGGAATATGTTCATGAGCAGGGCTCACGAAGAAGGCCTACGGAGAGACGAGGGCACAAAACAGGAATGGGACAAAAAGAAAGAACAAAACTCTACAGTGCAAACTTGCAGCCACTGGTGGTTTTACACGGAGCGCTGGGTCTGTGAAATCAGAAATCTCAAGCCGTAGGATTTTTCTCGACATAAGACGGGCAAAAATCTACATGTTTAACTCCCTCTCTTTTGTTCTACTACACCCTGCTTTCTGAATCCGCACGACTAAGAAAGCATAGGCAGTGACTTCTCCTTCATACTAAATACCGCATCTCCAGTGTAGGTTTCTTTCTGGGAAAGCCTGTGTCTTACGAGCAGTGGTCAAATGGGGGATCCCAAAATGCCAGCAAAAATTACACCTAAATAAACAAAGGTGGTCCAGCCGGACCCTAGAGCTCATTCCATTTTCACTCCATGCTAAATGCCAGCCTTTTCTTCAACATCGTTCATGTTTTGTTATCCTTTCTGAAGACGCACCGCTAAAGAAAAAAGCTAGGACTGTCTCACTTCGGACTGGAAGTTGAGACCCAGAATAAGCAAACCACCCACCAATGCCATTTGCCCCTGCAAACTGAGCAGTTTGCTTGGAAGCTACTCAGCAGCTGTTAAATAGAAACACTGCTACGCGACTGTCTACATCTTCGGCTATCTGAGCAGCTCCAATGCCTTGTAGCTCCAATGTAGGACTAACTGCCAGAGCAAAGCCATTTTTCAGGAAAGCAAATGTCATTTAGAAGATTTAACGTGCCCATGTTGTGCTCTGCTGGGCACCCCGAATTCCAATACGCTTCCCAAATCCGGGGGGCTCCAAACCGCTGCACGGGTCTGGTGGTGCTCTCCCACTCTAGTTCAGAGCAATCTGTAGCTCTGCTAAAGCGCCTGCCTTCGCTTGCAGTGCTCCTTCTGATTTGGACAGTGGCTGTTCTTCTATGTGTCGGCATAATCCAGAAGTCTGCCAAAGGCCGTTTAATGATGATCCAGCTCTGAACATACCCACACCGGAACAACACCAAGACGCTGAAATGCTAACATTTAGAACTGAAAAGCCTGGACATATCAAACGGAACACTCGACCAGTACCCTGAAATGCTAACTACCTGTGACTTAAAAGCTCAGGCTGCTGCCTGGAGTAGAACACTGTAATACTTGGTTCGGTTGCGTTTCTCTAAAAGCGTAGGGAAACACTGAGCCTACAGTTATACTACGACAAACTATATGTTCTAGCAGCTAACTTTATCCATGGGCAGTTAGGAGCTCCTTTCGATCCAAAAAGGGTTCTCAATCCTAAACCCATCCTGTCATTCAGCTGACAATGGAAAGCATCTGCAGTTTTGCTATGATGGGAAAATGTTCATCTGTCAATATCTTTCAATGGTCATCTTCAGAAGCAGTTTCAACCCAAAGTTCTTCTGCCCCCTCTCCCATGCCCCTAGATAAAATGAAATCAAGTAGGTTTTTTTGTTTTGTTTTGTTTTGGTGAAACAGCAATGAGTAAGACACAAGGGTCTAGCCTGATTTCCCTGCACGTTGGCACATGCTCTGGCTAACGTACCAGGTGCTCCAAGAAGGTAATTACAATCCCATGCATATACAAAGTTCTTTGGCATGACACACACACGTTTGTCACAGTGCACTGCACTCTGTTTTCCTGAAGATATAGAGACTGAACGCCCCTTTCTTGGAATCTGAATTTTCCTTTCCAATCCCTTGCATCTGTCTACATCCTCATCTGAAGACTCCCAAGACAGCAGGAGCGGACACTCATGAGCTTTCTTCTATCCTGCAACAGGTTCCTGAGGGACAGAACCATGAAAAAACAAATGTAACGTTGTTACCTTGTAAGGTGACCCCGGGGCTGCTCCTGCGCGGATCTCCAGTGTGCTCTGAAACTGAGAGCACGCAGGAAATGGCTTTTGTGTTTGTGTTACAAGAGGTACTCTGCACTCCACTGGAGCGGTGCTGATTCAGAGAACACAGGGCCACGTGTCATGTCCCAGGAAAGGACAGAGAATTTCATGAGTAACCAAAGACTGATGACCAATGGATTTGATGAAGAGATATTTTGTCTACCACAAGCTTATCAAGGCCATATGCTTGCAAATCTCTTTCCAGGATCAATCGCTCCAGGAATTCTGAATGCCAAGAAGGTAAACACCGTCACGGACTACGAATTAAATGTTAACTACCACTAAAAATTCAAGCCGGAGAAGCTATTATTGAAATAATTACAACAGGACTATTAGCCAATAATTAAACAAAAGCAGAGCGAATGTCTGGTTGTGTCTCTTTCCACTGAAGACCCCAGCTCTCAGTAATACCTGAGAGTGTTCTTGCCTAGCTGCTTTTGCTCTGCACTGAGCCACTCTACATGGCCGAAATATTCCAGAGCAGCAACGCTCAATTCCGACCTCGTGTAGCTGTGCATCTGGCAGACTTTGGCAATACTTCCAAGGTAGAAGATCAGTATCTTCTTCATACTCTTTCCCATACTCAACTCCACAGAGAGACAATTACTAATAGATAAAGAGATCCTGTAGAGGTAGGGAGAGACTAATCATAGAGTTTGACCTCTTAACTAACACAGGCCAGAACATTTTTTTCCACAAACTCTGCATCAAGGCTAATATATAATGTGCCTCTCCTTGCAGAAAGAGTCCCCCAAATAGAAAACACAGACCACTCCTGTAAAACAGCGAGCGTGGCCGTGCAGGCCCACGTACATGTTGCTTTACAGCTTTCTCGCAAGAATACAAAGCATTTCTCTAAAACGGGCACATGTAATCCGGATATAGGGCTGTAAAATAAAAATGAGTTAGTATGTAATTTTAATAAAAGGAGGAAGAAGTTTAGTGGGAGAAGTTTAGTCCAGCAGAAGCAGAATTCCTATCATGAGTCAATGGTCAGTAGCTAGAGGAAAAAGGTCATCAGGTTAGAGAAGAAATTCATGCTCACAGAACATGCATCCTCCCGACAAGAAGGGAGCTGGAAAGGCCAAAGTGCATTACAGAGGAGTCTTACATGCCTGGGGGTCTCCCATTTACACTGAGCCGCTAGACACATTGCAGAAATCTGCCTCGTCGCTGTCCTTAGAAAATACATCTGCAGTCCAGTGTAATTTACGTGGAACGCGTAAGCAAGGGAGAGGCTGATTTCTGCAGTCTTTGACCACCATGTAAAGAGGACTAGATCGTGACCTACTGTCACAACTTGAAAGAAACAGAAGTCACACCTATGCAAAGTCTCCATGAGCGGTAAATCCACAAGGGTGTGAAAGAATAGAAAGAGAAGCTCCAGAATGCACACGAGAGAAGCAAACGCCAACAACCAAAACTAGGGAAGAGAAACAAAAAAGGACATGCAAAACAAGACGGCCAAGTCTCTGGTCCTCCCGGATGTCACCCAATCAGCTTTCAGAGAGGGAGAGACCCGGGGAAAAGGGGCTGCTTCCATGCATGCAGTCCTGTGGGAAGGTTACTGGTGTTAGTTTTGTTTGTCCCGGCAACGCCCAGCCCGAATCCTTTCCTGCAGGTGATACAAGACAAGAAGGCCATTTCAGAATAGATCAAAAGAAAAAGAGCGGGCGAAAAAGCTAGTTGCTTTCTGGGCTTCAAGGTGACTTGCTTACTTGCAGAGGCAAAACCGGCAGGGCCTTTCCCCCGTGCTTTAGGGTAAGTACAGAATATGAAATATTCAAAACCAATCAAAATATATTCAATATTCCAAAAAAACAGTGTTATGGATTTTTTTTTTCCCCACTACCACAAGCTTTACTTGGAGAGTAATCTCTTCTCTGTAGGTTGCAAGGGCCAGTCTTTTGCTTCCTGATTGCCTGCAGCTCAGCAGCTACCACGACTGTTACCGTTAAAGGGATTTCGGATCTTGAGAGAGAGATTCCCCCGCCTGCCTAACAGATACTGTGTGGGAGGAATTCGGATGCTCTGGCAAGAGATGTGAAACAGTAGATCTGATGCAAACAGCATGAAATATTGCTCCTCATCATGTACTCTGAGTATGTCAATACATGTGTTACTTCATAAGAACACAATTCCCACTCTAGCGATGTTTAAGCTTTACTCATGCTAGAGAAAGTTCTTTCTTAAATCACAGCAGGACATTCCCGCTAATGACTAAGTTGCAGAGAAAAGGATCTCCTGATCCTTGTGGTAGGCTACTCAAATGCCTAGCTGCAGAAGAGTACCTTTAGAAGAACTGAATTGGCAAGGGCAACGTGGATACGTGGCGAAGGCAACAGAAGGCATACATGGTGGTTTACACCACCTGAGTGCCATTCACGTGGACCAGCAGTCTGAAGTTAGCACACTGGTCCCTCAAAAGAAAAAAAAGGGGGTTGCCCACCACTTGTCAGGGCACACAGGCTTCTAGGTCCTTACTATGGCACGGACTGCTGGATTCTGGCAATGAGAGAAGCAAATGATTGAGCCACATTCGTTTGGTCATTCTTCTCCCCCAGGCTTACGGCTTCTTCGAGCCCTGTAGAGCAGCCCGGAGCTTAGCGTGTCCCATGCAGACGGGGGTGAGCGGGCTCTCCACCGGCTGGCAGGCGGCTTTGGGAGCCGCAGCGCTTGGAGGTCCCTCAGTGCCGGGCAGAGGGGATCCTCCCCCCAGGGGTAGCCAATCAATCAGAACAAAGTGTTTTACCTTCTGTTCACCAGCGTGGACGACATCAGCAGCACCATGCAAGCCACATGACAAAGTCACATGATACGCACGCACATGATGGGTTGAAAGGAAAGTGGAGGAGGTCACATGGAAAATACAAAAAATTAAAAAACTGATGTGAACAATGGGCAAGGGAAAAACCAGCAACAGAATTACAGACCAAGTCAAACAGAAACAAAATTAAATTGGCCAGCACATATCAGAAACACTGGGGGGACAGTCAAGTTGCCTGGAAAGAGAAGAACATTAAGCCAGAGGGAGCACCGAGTTCCAGTCCCATGGGCGTTGGGCGCAGCGGCAGCGCTCTGTGTTAACACCACGACAAGGAAGAAACACAAGTCACTGCGAGGACGGACTGGGCCCCAGAACTCGGGCAGCTGAAGGGATCCACAAGAGCGCTGCATACAAGACTGTCGGAAGACAAAGGCAAAGCATGTTATTCACAACCGAGCCCGGCGGCAGAGGCGAGGGGCTCCAGATTCTAGTCCACAGAGCTCAGGGAGGAGCAATTGTGGTCTTCCGTTCTGAAGGGGTCTCCTTTCTGCAGGAACAAACATCTTCCGAGATATTAACGAGAGTAACGACTGGGACCTGTGAAAACCTACCGTGTGTAAACATTCCCAAGGACAGAGCTATGGATCACACAGTTGCTACGGCCTTTGATCAGTCTAACAGTTACCACTGAAAGTGCATGAGCTCTATCCAACCCAGGGCCCATTTCCCACCGTTGACTGTAGCCCATTACTATACTGCAGGATAACTCTGAATAGGAACAAATGCATCCCCTACTTATACAAAGAAATCATACATACAAATAATGTGTCAGTGAAAGGCCAAATTTGCTTCCATTCAGCTTAAAAACCTGAGCTTTGCCACAGGTGAAACTGGAACGGTTTACAACTGAAATAAACCAATAAATAAATAAATAAGAGGCCTGGAAAAAGTAGTTTTTAAGCCTTCACTATCTTTTCTGGGTCAACAGGCATTTCTTTTTAAAGAAATATAGAGTGTGTTGCACAAAACATGAACACAGCCTTTTCTCTTACAAGCAGGTATCTCCTATGCCCACAGATGTGAACCAACACAATGAGAGTCCCTGCTTCCTGGTGAAGTACGAAATACGTCTGAAAAGTAAGCGATGAAATAAGAGAAATTAGGAGAGCTGCTCGTTGTCATCCTCGTCTTTTCTCTCCCCTCTCTATCCCACCCCAAATCACCCCACATCTTCGTTAGAACGAAGAGTCGTCCTCAGCAGTACAGAATCACTGCTGAAACAGAAATGGTAAGAAGTAAAATTCTGCATGTCGCATACCTGAAAAATACTGCAACAAGGAAAGTGTTGGCTGGGGTCACAGGCAAATAAAGGGACATTTCCTGTAATGTGTTATCACAGAGCGTGCAGTACTGCTTCAGCAGCAACCGCACTCCCCTCTCCTGCTCTATCCCAGGCCCAGAGTCACATGCTTCATGCTGTTAGCATTTTCTCGTTAGAGGTGTTGGCCTCTATCTTCTAACCCACTGCAAGTAAACAGGGCGTTATCTCCAAGACCATATTGACATAATAATCACACACCTTGAATCACTGCACATCCCACGAAAGGCACTTGGGTTTCTAGCAGTGATTAGTTGCACAAAGCACACCCATGTACAAGGAAGCCTACGTCTTCCTGACGTGGTTTGCATCATCGCCCAGGACTGTGTTGCAAATCACTTGCTTGCTTTGAGCATGACCCGACCTATTAGAAATCTCCCGCACTCCTACACTATGAGCACAGGGAGAGCACCATTGGTAAGACGAGGCAATACTCCCTTCCCTCCTGCAGACCTTTCTCCTGTAAGATATTCTGCTTCCTCATGACAGTCTTCGTTTGCATCGTTTGTCCAATATCAACTGTGTCTCACTCCCTAACTTTGGAGGAAATAGTTAGGCAGGATATCAACACGATATCCAGTCCATGTCCTTGTACAAAGGCAGCTTTGCGCCTAAAATCATTCCTGAATATTAATAAGGAAAATGTTCTTTTTGGAAACAATCATTTAACTTCCCTTCCTCGCCCGCCCCTTTTCCTTCCTCCTTCTATGTATCTTCTACCATTGCTTCTACCATATGCTTGGTAGGACAACGGGAGGAGGAAGAGCAGCAGTACCATGCCAGGCTCTTAAACGCCTACATGCTCACACAACCCCTTACGGCCACACTGCTGGTTAACAGACATCAAAATAACATGGTATGGTGCTTTAATTGCCTCAGTAGAAGGGCTACAAGCGTGACAAGTAGCACTCAGCAACAAAGGGGAGCAGTTGCCATCTACTCACTTGGTGGCTCTGTGCTTTCAGATTCAGTAAGAGGCTGAATTGCTATGGGAAGATGGAAGATAGATTGGATGGGTAAGGGTGAGCACAGGATGAAAAAGGAACCAGAGATGGGAGCAGGGGCTACAGGAAGAAAAACAGGGAGGGGGTCTAATGAGGAGGGAGTGAGAGCAATGATCAAGGAAACCCTATCACCTGTCTATTACCTCAAGTCTATTGTCCTGGTGTACTGTATCAGCTAAGAGACCTCAGGTATAGGCAAAAGCTGGTGTATATATACTGCATATACCTGATGTCTATTACCTGAAGAGCTGACTGTGCTGCTCCCCATGCTCCATGGGGAGAACTCTGGCACCTACTAGACCATCCTAGATCACAGAGCAGTAAGCCTGAGCTGCGGGGATCCTGCTTACAGGAAGCCTCCCCTCCAACAGTCCTCACAGAGGACTTCACCCACCAGTGCTTTACCGCTCTAAATGCAATTTCACGAACAGCTACAGCCTTTTTCCCTAATTTGGTCCCAGATAACAACTTTGGTTCATTTGAAACCTCGTACTAGCCCTTAAGCACTGCAGTTTCTAGGAGGCCCCCTCTCCCTAGCTCTACCCAGACCCAGCTACAAAAAAGATGGGAGCAAGGAATAATGAGAAGCTACCCTCTTGATATACAGCACTTCCTTGCCTCCATGAAAACACAGGCCAGGACATGGTCCGAGAGCACAAAGGAAAGAGATCTTAAGAGTCCAAGCACCTTTGCTGATGAGTTAATTCATCCCCTATTCCCGGATGTTGATGGGCCGGGGCGGGGGGGGGGGAAGACACGCCCTTGGTTTTCAGGTCTTTATCCTCATTCCATCAATAACTTACAGCAGGAAACACAGAAATCTTGGTTATCTTGGGCAGACTCTCAGGAAGCTGGAGAAGCCACTTTCTGAGCTGCTCTGGTAGCAAAATAGATAGGAATGTCGCTAAGATGAGACCAAGTATCTACTCTGACCTTCTCTTTCTGTTCACGTAGATGGACAGAGAGAACAGGGGGTTCAAAAGGCAAGCACCACATGCAACTGCTTTGCTTTAAGGGAATACCCTCGATTCTGCTACTTGTGCACGGCCACCAGATAAATTCCTCTGTACTTGGCATTCATAATCTCCTCTGCCTTCCTGTAAGCCAATACTTTTACAAAAGAAACAGGAAGCAGAATTGGAAAAAAGACAGACGACTGTTTCTTTGCTTTGCCAAAAGAAAAAAAAAAGAAAGAAAAGAAAAAGAAAACACACGTTCTTCACTTCAGAGACGTGCATTAGAAAAAGTACTAAAACAAAGGGAAATACGGTAGTTGTGAATACCTATTTTACCTATTTTTAGGCTGAAAGCTCCTTAGTAATACTACTTAGCACTCCACTCTCAAGAAGAAGGGCAGACTATACAAGCATCAACTTCTAGGACCATCAGGAGAGAAGCACAAGGGATGAACACAAATATTTCCAAAAGGCACACAGAGAATGCAGAATAATGGAGACAGTTATAAGGGATTTCTCTACTACAGTAGTATGCAGCATTCTCCAAGATAAAAAGCTTGTGACATATTCCAAATGGGGCAGAGCAGAGCAATACTACTGTTGCAGAGTGGGGTAAATTAAACGTCTTTGGCTAATTCATTTTCCTCTTCTATGCTGCCAGCAGTGCTGCTCATGTGAGGGGAGAGCAGAAACAGCCCCTTGGATGGTTGGCTGCTTCAATCTGATGATGCAGATAAAAGAGATACAAGTCATTCACTTTAGTAGTCCCGCTCGGGGTTTCACCGAATCCTCATCCCTCCCTCCAGCAAGCCCTCAATCTCTCCTCCCACTAGGCCACTGCATTTGGGAGCAATCTGCGGCTTTTCTGTCTCTCTTGAAAACCAAATCTGTGCATTTCTGCAGCTCCTCTACCTGAAGATTTAGAAGATTTAGTTTTCCTCCAGGATATATAAGAAAAAAAAAAGGGGAAAAAAAAAAAGCAGCTGAAGAAGGATGTTAGGCAGACTACACCACAGCCAGTGAGGAAATGCATGCAGAGCCAAAAGGAACAAAGATAACCTCTTTCCATCATACTCACTCTCTGCTAAACAGGAGGTGGGGGCAGCAGCACTTGCTAAAGAAAGAAAAATGAACGTGAGCAGGGGAACGGCAATCAGCACCCTGCTTCTTAAGCAAGCATATCACAAGTTCTCCCTCTGGGGCATTCTGATAGCAGATATACGCCCTTACAGGCAACTGGAAACAACCCACTGAGTTTTGGGAGTGCTCAGCCAGCGCCTGCCTTCTGCTTTGCCACCCCATCAATGTTTGCCTCCATCTAACTAGCTTTGGAGTTACTAATTCCTGACTGCTGCTGGTGGAAAGGCAGTGGAATGCCCCTACATTAGTGATTACACATGTTATTAGTAAAGATGTGCCCTCCTCCAGCTCTTCTCTCACACAGTCCTGTACAGCAGCGCTATGCCCATTTATCAAATTTATCAAATGTTTAAGACTTTACCTCCCGTACGTGTTATTGAGGCTGTCAGTTCAGAATGGCCTGCCAAACCATGTGCCTAACAAACACCATACAGTTAACTTCATATATGGGCTTAATTACTTCTGCTGAAGTTATTAAGCTCAGAGCACACCGCAGAACACAATGGTAAGATAAATCCATTTATTATCCACCCTGTGACCACCCATTTTAAAATTTTATCTATACACCTGTCAACTCGTGCATTTTCTTTTTGAGACGCATCTCAGGAGCCATCTACCGATCCATTCCTACTGCTGGTTACCCACTAAGACGGCTCTTTTGCGTAAGCCGTGGAAAAAGAGCTGAAGCAGGCTTCAGGTCCTGCAGCTACGGCGAAAGCAAACTCTCTTGGCCTTCTGCTTCAGAAATCTCAAAGCATGCAGCAGGAGCTTCACAGAGCTTGTCAGTAACAGCCGCTCACCCCACAGATGCTACGAACAGCTTCGATATAGGGTGTTACGCTCACTCAGATAAGGAGGTTGCTTCTGTTGCCATTGTGTAACTGGCTGAAAGAAACAAAGCTACGGAGCATACGTGGTTACACCGAACCTGACTCACTAAAACATCCATCAAATCCCCATGACTTCTCTTCCACTCATTTTGCAATGTTCCTGGTAGGGGCAAGAAATGTGCACTTTAACATTTAAAACGTGTTTTTTTTTTGCTTTTTGTTGAGAAGCAAAACTACACAGCTGCTGGTAGACAGTCTAAAGGCTACTAGAAATGAAGAATATTAGGAAGAAGAGAAAAAGTGGGAAAATTTTTCGAAGTTTTTCTCTGCTTGTTTCCCAACGTTGAAAATAGTCAAAATTCTGAAAGTTTGCTTGTCTCCTCGGTCTAAAACAGATTGGCAGTATAGCTGAAGCTTTCTCTATTTTTTTTTTTTTCTGAGTATTGGCATTTTATTCAAATTCGAAAAATTTTGATCCGATTCCTACTAAATGCAGCCTTCCATTACTGCTCTGCTCTGTGGTTAACGAGCTAACCGCTACTATCACAAACAGCACTGCAAGCTGAATATTTGAATTGCATGCTACACAATGAAGAAATAGGGGTTAACTCCTAGTTCTGTTTTCTAAAGAGCCACACTAACCAGAGAAGACGGGCTACTCTAGCGTCAGTCTTGTTAGAAAATACCGACCACGTTACTTCTAAGGACCGCAAGAGGAAAACATCACTAGATTAAATGCTAGTGCTATGTTTGTTACAGGAACACTCCAGGAACAGAGAAGGGTGCAAAAGAAAGGCAGACAGGCACTTACGTGAATGAGGGATGCCTGCGGTTTTCCCATGGATGGAACACAGACAAAAAAAAAGAGAAGACAAAGATAGAAAAAAGGTAAAAGAGATGAGAAGAGGAGATAGAGACCAGGGAGCTGGAAACGCAAACCACCGCACCGGCCGTCCCGAACGCAACCCCAGGGAGTGGGGTGGGCAGCAGGAGTTATCGCAACGAAGGGCACATGGAGTGTGAGGGCTGGCTTGTGGTGCGTGGCCTAGATTTCCAAGCAACAAGGCACATGTGCTGTCCCACATTGCTCGGCAGCTCCGGTAAGGCAGAAGTTGGGAGACCAAATCAAGACGAGACACAGCTCTCAGGGCCTCCAAGCATGCACATCCATGGGCCAGCCACATTATCGGCTCTGAGCTGAGGGGAAGGTCCTACATGGTGCTACGTTTCCAAAGAGCGGTGAAGTACGTGAGGCACAGGTGTGACAGCGGGAAGAACAGCAGACACTAGACTTAAATGCCAAAGGAACGGAGCGGAGGAACCCCAGGAGTTGCGGTGTGTTCATCAGGGATCCTAAAGATACGGGTGAGGTGTCACACGATGGTAAGCGATGCCCTCCCGTCACTGCTTTCGTCACGTCCGTCCTCCCCACAACCACCCTTCTCATCCTTTCTCCCTCGGTCTTCCACCTGCCCAAGAGTTTCCCGTTTTGACTCTTGCCTCCCTTTTCCTGGTTGTTACTAGGAGGGAGTGTTAGGCCACAGCGGAGCATGCTGTCTTTGGAGAGGAAGCTTGCCTAAGTGAAGTGGACGAGAGGCCCTGCAAATGGACTTGTGTGCTGCAGGAAGGCAGTACTCTGCAGGAAAGAGAAATCCCCTCTGCCTTCCTGCCTCCTTCCACAGGTCAGGGCCACTCCTCTGATAAATCTTTCGATTTGTACTTTGGGGAAAAAAAAGCCTGTTTTGTAACAACGAATAGACTTCGCACTCTCTAGGACCACGTACTTCTCAACACACCGCTTGTTTGCGTTATTAAAACATTGCCGACCTCTCCAACCGACGCACAATTCCAACTGTTTGACAACACAAAGTTTACGCTAGTAGCTCAGGGAACAGACTAGGGCAGATAGCTCCTCTGGCTCCTACCTTCAAAGAAGAGTTTTAATTAGTGCAGATATTCACTACAATCAAAACCACAACAAACAAGGGATGCAGCCAGGTCTGCAAGAGAGGAAGGTGTCATCCATGCGTGGTAGATTTTCCCTGGAAAGACGCGAGGAAAGAGCAGCAGAGAAGCAGAGGCAGCTCTTGGCATTACTTACGAACTGGCTGTGTCTTGAAGTCGGATGGCAGGCTAATCTCACCCACACCCTTGCCATTGACTGCAGAGAGTCTCACCGAGTAGGTTGTCTCAGGTTTCAGGCCAGTGATGGTGATCATGCCCTCCACACTGGCTGTTGCAGAAACAGGGGAGGAAAAGCAGAGAGAAAGGCTCAGGCCTGAGTTCACACTGGACGCAGTGTTTCCATCGCGGTCCGCCCCTTTCACCCCACAACCGGAGCCCTCTTCTGGGCCCAGTCTCAGGGAGGCAACGCACGCAAGGAGAAAGGCCAGAGCTACCACATCCCTGCGTGTGAAATCCAGGTGAGGGCAGCGGCGGCACTGCCGCAGAGGGGAAGGCTGCAGAGCTCGAGCTGGGCGCCACACAAGTTGTTGGCCTCTGGCCTGTACCAGGGAGCTCCTTAGTCGCTGGCACCGGCGGCTCTGGCTGCAGCACCCGGAGCACCCCCACGGCCGCCCAGCTCTCGGCTGGAGGATCCAGGCCTGCGCTCCTTCACGGAGAAGGGCAAGCGGCCCTCAGCGGCCGCTGGCAAGCTTAAAAGCATTAAGCAGTGAGGACCTGCGACCAGCACTGCCACAACAGGCAGGAGTCTCACCCCCGGGCCGCAGAGGAACACATGGCTGCTTAGAAACGTGCATAGTGAAGGCAAACACGAGGAATCCAGCTATGTTCAGCTACGTATACCACAGGGGAGCCCTCATTTTTGACCGGGAATGTAAGGTGTCGCTGCAAAGCAAATGTTAATACACTGGTCTGGGTCCTTAATTTATGTTCTGAGCATGCATATCACACTAGCATAAAAAAGCAAACGGCAAGGCCAGTCTGGGGGTGTAGGTGAGCTAGCACACATCTGCTCTGCGCAGAGTGACTTCAGAGTGCTATTAGCACACTGATAGCCACGGGATCCTGCAAGATCCTCAAAGAGGTGCTGAAATCACAGCTAGGAAACTCTCCTCTGCCACTTGCTTCTACAGAAGAGAAGAGTCTCTTGAGATGCAAGACGAGGCGCTAACATCTTCCTTCGGTATCCTACCTTCTTTTGCATCATACAACCTGGAGCGCCATTCTCCCTCGCCCAGAGCCCTCCACTCTGCTTTGTACTTGAGGATGGGCACCCCACCGGTAGCTTCAGGCTCGTCAAACTCCACCTGGGCGGTGCTGGAATAGGGCTCCACTCTGTCAATGGAAGGAGAGGACGGAGTATCTGGAGGAGGAAGGGAAAGGAACAGTGATATAGAAGACAAAGAGCAACCAGGAGCCCCAGCTCGAGCGGCTGAAAGAAAGCAGAAAACCAGGAAGCTCTAAAACATCCTTCTCATCATCTCATACGTAAAGGGGGAAGAGAGCATAGCCATGAGGCTTCTTGGGAGGGCTTGGGAAGAAGTGTGGCTTACGCAGCCTAAAAGCCTTCAGCTTCTCCCTCCTCCGAGAGGCTAGAGATTACTTTCTCCGATACTACACGTTTTCTTCAATCACAAAGGACAACCTGAGCAGGGCCCCAAAAGCACCTGGGATGCCGTTCTGTCTCTGCAAGTCCCTTCCACAGGGCATGAAGACAGCAAGGATCACGTTATCTACAATCTATCCCAACTGAAAAAATCTATCAATAGTTTCCTAGAAAGTGAAAGCTGGCTGTCTTGCGTGTTACTAGCCACGCAAATGAGAGAAGAATTTCTGTCTGTCACCGCAGCTCTCGGGTTGCCTACGCATTTGCTTATTACCCGTGTGGGATGCTCACCTGCCTGCACGAGGATGAACTCCGAGGACTCCTGGCCAATGCGATTCACAGCAGTGCAGTTATAGTTTCCAAAGTCATTTTCAGAGTCTGGGGTCACCTGAGGGGAGCAATGAAGGAGTGTGCTTCGATTAGAAAGCCATTTTCATTCCACCAATGTCGTTTGCATTTTGCTGGGGTGAGAAACAGCCATGAAGTAAACGCACCAACACTCTGAAGGCTGTCCATGATGTGGAGAACCGGAGCGGACAGAAAGGCAAGGAGGAAATGGCAGCTTCTCTATCTGGTTCTATCTGGTTCTCTTAGCAATCATATGCCAGAAACAAGAGGCAACTTCTACCCGCCAACGGGGAGCCCTCACACAGCACTGAACTCCTTCAGCATCAGCTACATACCTCACCAAATAGCACTAAGCCCTCCGGACTGCTTATCGTTTCCCTTGCTTTTGCTTACCTCCAGGTAGCTTGCTGATGGAGTGTTGTAGATCTTGATGTTGCTGTAGTTTGAGCTAGGAAGCAGCTGGCCATCCCGGAACCAGGAGATGACAGCGCTGGGATAAGCAAATACCTCACATGTGATGTTCACTTGATTCCCTTCCCAGGTATAGACGGCCACTGGGCCCTGAAGCTTGGGCGCATCTGAAACAAGGACACATTTGTGAAAGCAAAGTGAGCCGCAAAACCACCGAGAGCAGGCCAATCGGCCTGGCTTTAAGGAATCCTTGTCTAGGGCATGGTTTACTGTGGGGAAGTGAACTGAAGGCAGGAAAAGGGCAGAGTGCTCTCACACACCAGAAGGTGGTAAGGAGAAAGCCTGCTCAGTCGCCAAGCTTGCGCTTGCTCCTACCATAATGTGGCAGGATGAGCAGACAGCGTGATGTCTGCTCCTCTAGGAAGTGTCACCGACAGGCTAAAGGATAAGACTGTGGCATCTGCACTGCCTTCCTCAGCTGGCCTGCAATGCAGGAGCAGCGAGGGACCTCAGGCCCACGTTCTTCGTAGAGTGCAAACGAAACCCCAGTTGGAGACAACCAGTGCAACCATTTGCACGTATGCACGCAGCAACCTACATCTCCAACAAACTCATGCCCGGCTGAGCTGCTTCGCGTGCCCTCTACGCAAGCCCTACCCAGCTTCAGGTAGCCTAATGCGACAGACTGCAGACGCACAGGTCTACAGGGCCGCTCTCACATTTCTGTTCTGGTGGGCACTTCAGTCTCATTGGAGGACAAGTAAATAAAAAGACAGTTCCCCTCTGAAGACAGGAGCCCCTCCCCTCCTTTCTTACACTGCACTTCGAGGTACATGGCTTGGGAGTCCTGCCCGATGGTGTTGCTGGCTGTACATACATATTCTCCGGCATCTGTGTACTGAATTTCCTTAAGCGTCAGGGACGACACCCGGGCATGGCTACGTATTACGATGCGCCCGTCCAGGGTCTGGCAGGAAAGGAAGAGAAAGTCAGAGGCTGAGCTCTGAGTCTGCAGCACAGACTACAGGGAGTAAGGGGATGAGAACGAATGCAAGTCTGTCCTCCACCAACCCTTCCGTTGCACTTCACAAAGTGACCACCTCAAAGCAGGCCCCAAATCGAGGGCATGCAGTGGCATTCGGAACAGCAACAAGAAGAGTCCTTGTTGCACAGGGCTGAGCGTGGCTGGTCCCAAGGCACCCACGGGGCAGGGGAAAAAAGAAATAACCTGTGCTGGGCCACATCTGAGGAAGGACCCAAGTGTCAGATGTTACGTTTCTGTGGACAGCTGTATAACACCAAGGGTCTTCGAGTCACAACTGTAGAGCTCCTGCTCTGCTTAAAACGTTCCTACAAGCATGGCCTCTTGTAAAAAGCTGCCCTAACTAATACCGCGTTTCCAGTAAGGGAATTCATGCCTCACTCCTCCCTTAGCAGTGCTTATTTCACTTCAACATCCACTGTTCACAAGTAAGAGAAGATGCAGACCTCAGAGTGCAATAGGTCATCAGGCAAAATGAAACCTCAGGCCTTTTTTCCCAACCATGACACTGAGCCGAGCAAGGCCCAATGAACAAGGGAGGAAAACCAAGTGACGTTTCTAACGGTGGCCCTGCTTGAAGCCAAGAAAATTCTAGAGTGAGCCACACAGGTTATACGCCAGTCGGAAAGCGGCAGACAAGTGCAGGGGTGTCGATAACAAGGAGGCTAGGAAAATAAAATCCGGTCATCGGGAATCCTAAGTGACTGCAGCCACCAAGGGCTCCCATGCCACATCTCCGTCTTTTTCTTTTCTGAAATGGGATTCCTCCACAGCAGGCAGGTCTACTGCAATCCCAGACGGATGCCACAAGCTTGTAGCTCCAACCTCTTTTCTGTGGCTGGTACCTTGCAGTGCTGGCAACCATTTTTTATTTCATACATACAGGATGTGGCACGTATCACTTACTAGGATCAACAGAGGATCTCTTAACACGGTATTATTCCACCATGGTATTTGACACAACTGAATTGTGCTTTAGCATCATTTGTGATCATTTTGCTTGGCCTGCGATTTGCTCCCCAAACCCAATTCATGTCTGAAACCATTGCAGTGGGATCCAAAAGCATCAAGCCTCTAGAACTGTAAAGGCTCAGAGCTTCTCTTCTAGCCCACAAGAAAGAGGGAAATTCTAAGTATTTGTTCCTATGACCCTTTCAGTAGTCATATCCGCCAAAATCTCAATGCACAGTTACGCCAGCAAAAGTAGCTTTGTATTTGTTGTTGCCTGTCTTTACCCACATTTCCCCAAGATCCAACAAAATAAACAAAATAAAGCTAGGCAGCGGCGATAAAAGAGTAACTTTTTAAATAATGCCACCAATACTAAAGAAGCAGCTACGCTTCCCAAAGCGCAAAGGGCACAAGGAAAGAGAGAGAAATATTAGGTAAGATACTTCAAAGAAGGGAGAAATATTCACCAAAGAAAGCATGCCACCTACTTTCTTCTTGAACATATCTGACTATCCACCACATGCTAACAATTCCTGGCTATTAAAGACACAGATTCATAGGCAGAAAGAAACCTGTGAGCTGGATATGCAGAAGCCTGTAATGCGTTCACACACAGCTTCCTTGGTTTACATGGTTTTGAATAACTGTGAACGTTTCACAGCAATGGTGAGAAAATGTAAGGGGGGAAGAAGGCAGTAAGTTATCAACTGCCTCCCTCCAGAAAAGCGTATGACGACTCTTCATATCTCGGATTGCGGCAAGTTACCCTGAGATCCATACAGGTATTTTCCCCCCAATTTTGACAATGGCACGTCATACACAATGAGTATGTAAACAGCTGGCCTAGATTTCAATGCTTCAGTGCCAAAGAGAAAGAGGACACAGCGACAGGAAATGCATTTACGGCATTTAACCTCAGGATTTTTCAGGCCTTTCCCAAAAATGGGCCTGCAACTTAGCTTTATACAGTCACATATACTCCTGGTCTACTTTCCACATCGCTAGGGTTATAACAGAAGAGCACCTGGAAATACTGACCACAGCTGCAAATTCCAATGGACAGGGCTGAGGGATCTCTCTCAGCCCTGTGCTTTCACTTCACTAGCCAGGGCTTGCCTGCAGTCCTTATCTACGGGAGCCTGTGCTAGCCCCGTTATTAAAAACGCATCACTAAAGCCTGACCTGAGGTATAATTTGCATTGTGAACGAGTTTGCAGCACCTGTTACTGATAACTGTTTTCTGAGTATGTGCTGACAAGGGATGACTTTCACCCATTCTACAGCAGGACTAGAACGATGAACTAAGGCATGATGGGCTGGGCAGAATTAGAGCTGACTCTGATTTCAAGGAAGCAGCAGTCAACAGTAATTTCAGCTCCAAAACAAGAAAAGCAGGATTTAACATCCATTGTCTGTTGGCACAACTGAAGATTTCTTTACTTTAAACTAGCTGATTTAGCAGCGGTAAGAATGAAACCGATTTAATGTCAAGTATTCACTAAGCAGCAAGGAGTTCGGTTCCCTGGAAGCTCAAATGGACTGCTTACAGCCCTCGTGCTAGCTGTGTTAAAGGCATGTCTAGAGAAGCTGCAAAAATAGGGTACCAAAAATGTTCCCAGAACCCCATTCCGATACTTCATAAAAGGCAGAAAAGGTAAGACAGTTAAGAGGCAGTAAGCTTTATGCTATTAGTGCTCACATTAATAAAAGGCTTGAGACAGAGACTCTGCGTGTGTGTGTGTGTGTGTGTGTGTCAGGCAGGAGACAAATAGAATCGGGATTAACACGGGGCCTTAAGAGATACAACTAGGCAAATTCCAATACAGACTGGTCTGAATATCTGATATCTCCACTTACCACAATTAGTAAGTTTCAACAGACTATTTCACAATAGGAACGGGCATTGTCTTATCGGGTCCCTCTGGCAAAAAAACAGGGTGTTTAAAATAGAGGTTTGCTGTCTCTGAGCCACATCGCTCACTGTGTTTAAAGCCAGCTTTCAAAACAGAACAAAAAAAAAAAAGGATACCCCTAAGGTTCATCCTACAAGCGCAGATCCAAGTCCTCCGGCTCTGATAGCTAACGCTCTTCTACTCCCAATTCATAAAATTTGCCTGAGAACTAAATTTCCAGTCCGTTTAGAAGCAAGAATAGATTAAATCAGGTACATTTATAGGCAAACTACTAGTCTTTACATACAATCACCAAGCATGAAATAAAACAACAAAATCACATTTGCACCAAAAGGAGTTATTGTATTATCCCTGCATCCAATGACTGACCCTTGCAAGTCACTGACCCAATGGCAAAAGACCAATACAGTAATTCAGCAGTCGGGAGTATTTTCTGGAGAAATGTAACTTGGAAAGATTTCACTGCATTGCTTGGAAAAAGAAATGTGATGCAGTTGTTCTTTAGCAGGAGCTCGAACCTAAGATGCGCCATGAGCAAACAGATGAGTTGGCTGGAGTGGAAGAAACTACGCTTAGGAAAAAATTCCCGTCTCAGAATACACGCTGAGGCTAAGTTTGAAATTCTAGGTGAGAAGCCCGATAGACACTCCTAGAGCGTAAGAAAATGGTATTTGTCAGGTTTCACACCTGCTATAATCCCCCCCACTCCTTTTTTTCCTCCTCTTTCAAGTGGCAAGCAGGACTCCTAATGACCGATGTTTGCTCACTCCCAACACAGCTGGTTTGCTCATTCACAAATGCATTGCTACATGCTAAGCAACTTCTAAGTCTATAAGCTCATTCTTTTATGTACTGATTTTTAATTTATTTAGACTGTTAAGGCTGGTTTAGTTGGCATGGTTACTGGACTAGAGAAATGTTAATCTGCAATGCTTACAAAACGAACCCAGAACTAAGAAGGTTGGCTAAAGATCTGATAAGCTTATACCTCTTGTTTCTCGGGCCGGGTCCACGAAGCCTGGAGAGAACAGATATAGAACACAACAACAACAGGGAAAAAAAAGAAAAGCAGTAAAAGTTTATCAAAAGGTGCTTTTGGGTATCATACTGTAGGCATCACACTGCATTCTGTGCACATGCAGGCTTTGAGCTGTAAATCCTATGTGTGTGGGGGGTGATCACAAATCGATTTCCATTTCTCGGTATACTCTCAATTTAGATTCGTCTTCAGAATTTGATATCCTAGTAAATAAAGCTTAAAATGATCGAGCAATGGCTAACTATATTGAAAGACTACGTTTCTCCTCTACCGAATGATCGTGTATTCCCTTTGCCTCTGGACACGTGTCATCCGAACACCGGGGAAGTGATTCTGGTGATCCAGGTCACTCGACTGCAAAGACATTTATAGAACTGTTCTCCTAACGTGATTTGTTTGCCACCCAGACACACTGGTCACCATTAATGCTAGCAGGTTAATCATGCACTGGTACAGGTTTTTACATGCAGGCTGTGTCGGTAGGAGGAGCCTTCAAGCTGCACAGCAATGAAGCACTATGATTTCCTGTACGAGAGACAACAGGCTGGAACCAAGTAACTCTAGGCGAGGTGTCCATTACTCTTAGGCATGTTTATGCCAAGTCCTTACTGGGCTTGGAAAAAACCCAAACAATAGGCACCAGTGAAACATGCATGGACCTTGCAAATAAACATAGATTCCCCATTCAGAGAGAGTCAGCAATTGTGTGGACCATATTTATCCCATCTCAGGGAGGGGAAAAAAAAAAAAAAAAAAAAAAAAAAAAAAAAAAAAAAAAAAAAAAAAAAAAAAAA
>VZSG01001046.1:49993-68793 GCA_013398315.1 Nothoprocta pentlandii | reverse complement strand
GAGGAGTCAAAAATCACCTGCTAATATCACAGCCCTTATTGCATTATTGAATGTGAGACCCAGAGACACGAGCATCACTGACAGCTGGAGGTAACAGCATACACAAGAGCGACATTACAGAAATGGAGATGAAAGCTTAGGAAACGAGGATAGGCAACACAGGAGCATTTCTGCAGTGAAACGAAGTGCTTCCAGTGAAATAAATGCAACCAGTGAAAACAATGGCACAACATACAGTACGGACACCCTTATGTTAGGATGCCTTTGGTAAAAGCACGTTCCTTACTTGGAACTAGAGGTTTGAGGTGGAGCCCTCTGAAGGAGAAGCTCACCGACACCCGTAGGGACTGGGACTCTGCCCCACACTTAGGACATCTGGTCATTTCTATGCACCTTTATCCCGCTGAGTCCAAGTTTGCAAACTGAACAGGCCATAGAAGTAATTCATCACAATTCCCTTTCCATTTACCCCGGTCATTCTTTTCATCTACGTTACAACGAGCCAGACTTGGCATTTGCTCTGACGCCTGAGCTCAGCCTGACAACGTAGCTCACTTGGCCTTCAGACACTCCTGCCTGGCATCCATCCCAAGAGGATCCGAGAGTCTAGAGGAAGGTGACTGGGCGAAGCACGCAACGCGAGTCCACCTACCCCTGCACACCAGGCTGCATGACTGCAACGTACAGCCCACAGCAGGTTCTAGCCCTGCTAAATCAAGCTGTAGCTGCCCTAGATCCTGCCCAGAAGGCACCTGACAAGGTTAGGAGGCCAGTGAAACTTTTCCTCCAAGTGTGAGTGGGCAGCGACTGCCTCATCCCGAAAACCTGACAACAGAGAGAGTCCTGTCTGTACTGAAACAGTACAATGTTGATACACCAACACACAACAGATCCAAACTACCATGGGTAGTTCTACAAGAAATGGGTATTCCACAGGAGGGACAGAAGAAAACTCTTTTAAATAGAGATGAAATACACTGGAGGTGAGAAGAGATAAGGTATACTCTCTCAATTGACGTGACATCCAGTATGATGAGGTGAAAGAAAGCACTTCCCTCCCTCCCACAGCGGTAGGGTGGCAAATACTTGAGAAAAGAGTAGGCCAAGCCATTTCAAATCATTGCATTGATGACTTTCTGTAGCTTTTGCTTCTTGTTATGTTCTTATGCAACAGTTATATACAGGAATCGCAGCTTTATATGGCCAAAGTTGCACCTAAATCAGCTGTTTCAACATTCTCGACCAAAAGAAACTGCACATAACCAAGCAGATACCCCTATATACAATACATTTTACCCATCTGGCTGTGCATGCGAAAGAAGGTTTATCAAAGCTATTTGGACCTGAGGTGTTTCTGCAGTTTTGTACCATTCCCCTGAACTTAGAACACTAGGTAGAGAACGGGAATATATATATATTTTTTCCATCTTCCCTATGAGGTGCATGTTATACAATAATACATACTTGGCCTGAGGATTAAGCCAGTACATGAGACACATTCCAGTACCGCAGACCTTTGAGTTTCTCCCCTCTGTACACAAGAGGGTATAAAACAGCTCCTTAACTTTGATGACTGGCCCAACAGAATTGAACAGGATACATGAGATACATCCCAAAAATGGTTAGCAGTTTTGCAACTGAGACCTAGCTAGTTAAACTCGGTCAGGCAGACAGGACTTTCTGGCAACAGTCTCTCCTGCAGACTCCTGTTCATTTTCGTCTTATTTCAACTCTTCTTTTCTTCTCTCTGTGGAAGCTCTTTTCCCTATCTGTCTGTGATCTAAATTGCAGGGCTGCTAACTTCACCTCCTCAAATTCCCTCCTATGCTGAAATGAGACCATGAAAAACCTTGTCCTGTCAAGATGGTTCTTCTGTCCTGCCAGGGTGAGAGTCCAAGTCAACAGCTTGCAAAAGAAATGGGAATCTCTCCCTCAACTTTGCAGGGATTTACGTTAATGCCTGCATGCAAAAGCAGCTAATACTTTTGCTGAAGGAGGGTCGGGGCAAGAAAATGCTGGCAGTCCAAGTTAAAAAAATACCTGGTGGCAGGGCAGTGAAGAGCTGAGGTTGCCACAGAGGTAACACAGAAAGCTCATTTAAGAAGCTATAGCGCAAAGGGGAAGCTCCATAGGTGGCTCCATGGCAGTGGCTGTCACCATTTCTCTTCCACAGCCTACCGGTCCCTCCTTCATACTGAGTATTCCCACTGGAACGTCCAAGACTGAAGCCCCTGAGCTTCGAAGCATCCTATCATAAGGAGATTATTGACAACCAGTAACTAGTTTCTCATCAGTCTCTTGTCTAGTTTTATTTTAGCTGACCTATTCCTCCTCACCAGCCTATCATGTAATACCTCAAGTAATGGAAAGCACCCTGAGCCTTGTCTGGTAAAGGGGGATCACAGCCAGTAAAAAGCAGCACGATTTTTCTTTTTTAATTAAAAAACTGCTAAATATTTTTGCCTTTTCAGAACAAAATGGTATTGATATGTGACCAATGATACAGGTGAACACAAAGGCAGCCAGGCTTTTGTGCTCTGAACACATGCAGTGCTGGTGTACAATACAGAAGGGCGAGAAGGAATTAACAGGCTCATTTTGGTTCACTACCTCTTCAGCAGGTAGCATCCTCTCTGTCGCCACTTGCCCCCCCACCTGCCCACATCATTCCACCACCATGATGACAGCATGGAGAACACAAGAATCAGGGTACTCACTGCCACCTCCCAACTTGGAAACAAAAGCGAGAAACCTTTCAGGTCTCCTGCATCTGGATGACCCTTTCCAAATTCCTCTGCAAAGGGTCCGTGGCCTGGTTCTTTGGAAATTAATTTACAAACAGAGATTAAAAAGCAGGCCCTCATTTGCTAGCTAGCGTGATTCCTCTTTGTACAAAGAGACATCAAAGGTGCTACGGTGCTTCACCTCAGCTGGTGAGCTGGCCCTTTACTGGATGGGTTGTGCAGGACAGCAAGTATTCTCACTAGAGAGGGAAAAACCATGATTTCTGTGTGTATCTGCCTGCTGCCATCATACACTCTGGCTCAGCAGAAACAGGAAGGTACGAGATGCATGGAACCCAGCCACCAAGCTTCTGCTTTTAAGAGTGGTTATACCTTTTCTTCATTGCTGATGTTGCGGGTGGAAGTTCTCCACGTAATGGAAGGGATTGGGTCCCCAGACGCCTCACAGGTCAGTGTGATCTGATCCTCCAGCTCCATGGCCGTTTTGTTCTCCACATATGTGATTTTGGGTTTGGCTTAAAAGAAGAAAACAAAATTTCACTCAGCTGCTGCTCAGGATGACGCTCACCTGCAAACAACAACGCCTGGAAGAGCAATACGGTGGAAAAAAAGGCTTTCGCGCTGCCAAAGTTTTACCGCTTTAGGCAGACGGGAGCAGAGTGATATGTGACCAAGGACCAGGAAGAAGGGGCCGCACTGCAGAGCTAGAAGTCTTCCCGCAGCTGTGCTGACCGAACACGAGAAGGGGTCACCGTCTGCTACAGAGCCCATGCTGTGCAGCAGTACTGAAATGATCAGACCTCAGCTCCTGGGGTCATCAACTGAGACTTCTACCCCAGTGCCTGCGTTTCCTCTGACCCCAATTAGCCAATTCCATGAGCAGGCTGCTTGACTGACCATAAAGGCACCCCTAGGCTGCAGCGGAAATGATATTCCTCCCAACTCCAAGAATCATGCAAGATAGCAAATGTGCAGGTTCACTCCACTAATTCTGAGGTCTCTCACACAGCGGTAGGCGGAATTCACCTCACTGCCCAATTGCAGCAAGCCCCGTGGAAGCGCTGCATCTCTTTTTACAGCAGCTTCATTTGGATTGGTTCCCAGTCCTCACAGCTTGGAAGAGATTTCAAAGGGAATGCGAGTCTCACGCCACCCCTTTGCACAGGACTAGGTTTCTTCCGTGAGACAGGAAAAACCACCGAGCTGGCATCTGTATCACAGGTGTGCTCAGAACCATTGGGCAGTGCACGATGGCACAATGATGCACAGCAGCACGTGGGAAAGACAGCACTGGTTAAGGCACATGTCAGGCACTGCCCGGGACAGGCAGTCTACCTTCAGCTTGCCTCAGGCAGCTACCCACACGCAGCTCGCTTGGTAAGCGGAAGGCAGCGCGATCATGTTTACCAAAGACTTTGAGGTGAATGGTGGCATCCTGCTCGCCAGCCTTGTTCTCAGCAATGCAGATGTACTCTGCTTCGTCACTCTTGTCCACCTTCTTGATGACGAGCTCAGAGCCATCGTAGTTGAAGCTGTATTTCTCTTGGTCGTCCTCCTGCTCTAGCGGCTCTCCATCCCTGCAGGTCACAAAGCACACAAGGCTGGTTTGGGGAGGAGTGGCACACCCAGGCTGTTTGCTTTAGATGTCATGTCAATGCTAAAGCAGTTGAACTGCCCTCGAGTGCCTCTGTTTGGAAAGTATCTCCACCCTTGCCCTTCTGCGGGGCTCCAAGGCTTGCATCTTAGTCTAGTCCTCATTTCTCTTGCCCTAGGGCTTTGGACTGCAGAAACCTTTCGCTTTCTGGTACATGTCATTTTCTGGAGGCAAGAGCTATAAACACCACAAAAGGTGGCTTCTGCCCTTCCCTCTTAAGGTAGTACAACAAGTTTGCTGTCAGCTTTTTTCAGGTTAGAGACGTTCCTTTACCAAAGGTTACATGAGCTGCAGAATCAGGATACCAGAGGTCTGCTCCACTGACTGACAGTCAAACTTGAGCCCATGAAATAAAGGGAAAGCCCTTGGATCAGAATCTCCTGGCACGACAAAGGCAAGTTACAACATCCACTCCTACCTCATTTTCCCCACCTGTGCAACAGATGATAATAAATTGACCCCAGGACAAGCCTGCTCATCGTGAAGTTTCATCTCTATTTGCAGCTTGGTGAAGGATGCAATGGGACAGCGAAGAATTGCTTTTGTTACTGGTTTTATTCTTGTTTTTTTTTCTAGGAAGCTAACACTGAAAGCACCGCAATTCCCCTCTTGTGAGACCATTCCTTCTCTTGAGAGAGAAATAAATTACTGGTATTCCAGTGAAAAAGTTGCTGTCCCTTCTGCATGTTTGTTCAGGGCCTTGGTGAAACCATCCATGCTCACATATAACCAGGACTCTGCACACAGCATCTTACTTTGTCCACGTCATGGTTGGCTCAGGAAAGCCATCTGCATCACATGCTAAGGTGACAGACTGGCTGAGGTTGGCAGTGGCATTCATAGCACTCTGTCTGGCGCGCACAGAAGGAGGCACTAGAAGAGAGGGAATGTACATTTAAAACAGAAAAGAGGACACAAGATGGGAGCAAGGAGGAAGGCTCAGTGCAATCTCTACAGTCCTCCTAGGTGTCCCTAGAGAGGCAAGCTCTGATATCAACATCTGCAGGTTTGATGCATGAGCTCTCCAAAGCAATAGGTGGGGAAAGGAAAAGCCGAGACAGGACATGTGAGAGATCCACTGAAAATTGGTATCATACACAAAAACGCTTAGGAGCGCAACAACGGCAGCATCTTCCTCTGATTCATAAGGCACTTAAGCTTCCTCTTGACATTATAATTCCCTGTAGGCATCTTGTAAATGCTCAAGCAGTTTCTTTTTTCCTTTTTTTCTTTTTCTTTTCTGGACACAGTAAAGACAGATTAATAAACTGAGGGTAATTCATGAGCAGGAATCTGCTGTAACATTTCTACCAGCAGCCTAGCGCATAGGTGGTGTAGACCTTTCCCCTTCACTAGTCTTATTCTGAGCTGCTCACCATTTACGATGACTTGAATATCTTTGAAGTTGATCTCTCCTCGAGCCAAGATCCGGCCCTCACAACGGTATGTCCCTTCATCTGTTTTCTTGATTCCACGGATCTGCAGGTAGTTGTTGGACAGGACTATAAATCGGACTAAAAGAGACAAAAGAAAGGTTCATCCAAGGATCCTCAGGAAAGGCTGCTGCAGGTAACACGTACTTCTCTCCTTGCCCTTTCTGGGTGGCAGATGAGACCTCATATAATGCAACTTCCCCTTCCACCCTGCTAATGGAGACGCTGCTGTTAGCAGATACGACAATGCCGAGAAAGAAACTGGACAAGGGTAGCAGACACAAAGCACTTTGGTTTTTCATACTGTGCACACACACACGCAGATCAATATGCGCAGGCACACACAAACACGTTTACATTTAATCGGTACCAGACAAAATCCAGTGATCAATTTGAAACCTGTCCCTCTTGCCCGAGACAGGGCAGAGTTCAAGTCTACTACGGTTTTCTTGTGCCTGCAACAAGAGGTGCAAAATACTGCTGAGGTGTGAGTGCTCAACTGGTGGAGTCAAGGCTCTGAAGTCTCCTCTGACAGGAAAATGCCAATCTGTGCAGACTGCATGGCAGTCTGGAGCTTCTTGAAAGAAAGGGAAAGTTTCTCGCCGTGACCTAGGGAAAAGGCTGCCCTTTTCCCTAGCGAGACTGGCACGTGTCACAGCATGAGGTTTTCCGGCCTGTCAGCACCTTTTGTCGCAGATTTCTGGCACCCCTTAGCTTTGATTCCAGTCAAAGTCTGGCTGCCATCTACGCGAGAACTGCCACACCGCTGCCAAGACACAGCAGGTCACATTGACATACATATTGCCCCCTCTTAGGGACATATTGACCCCTCCTCCCTTGTGACTGCCACAATTCCACTCTCCCAAAATCCTCGCGTCAGTGTAATTTGTAGCTCTGATGGCAGGCAGACATTTGACCCTTGAATGAGCGAGTACCAAGACCTCTTACGCCTTACCATCTTTCTTTAGGATCACATCCCTGCCTTTGTGCTTCCAGATGATGGTGGGAGGCAGCGAGCTGACCACATCACACACAATCACAGCATCATCTCCTTCCTTGAATTCCTGAGGGGTGGGGGCATTCTTGAACATTAGCTTTTCTGAAAGAATGGAAGATGATGATCACTACAGCTTCCTCAGCGCACCTCAAGCTGTTGCCCCCGTTTCAAGCCCGAGCAAAGCACAGAAATCCCAGCGAACACGTTCCAGCTACCAAGCGATAGTTCCCAGAGCGGAGAAGAGGGATGCTCCTGACTCAATAACACTGTGCTGTGATGCAGGAACCCCATTTTCCAGTCCTACCTCAGAGGAGCATCAACTGGCTGAATCAATGCTACTGAGTTCAAAGATTTGTGCCCCCCGGGAAGAGTAAATGGGAAGGCGGGGCCGCTCAGCTTCCTGAAAGGAAGGAGAAGAGCAGCTACCACAGCTATGCCTGGAGAACAGGCTCACGGATAATGACAAATCTCCTAAACTGTACTAAATACTGATCTTATCTCACATGATACCTGTGACCCACAACGTATCTTCTGCTCACTTCTCCCAAACTATCATGACGCAAGGAAATCTTCTGCCCTTTGCTCCCTTGCCTTTGAGAGGCACTTAAGCAGCAGGCAAGCTGGTAATCCCCTGACAGGCAGAGGGCCCAGTTCCTACTTTTCCCTCCAAGACTAGAAAGAAGGCTGCATCCTCTTAACATTCCCCTTTCTTGCACTCTCTTTCCTCCTTTTAGCAAACCGCATTTCCTAGGAAAACCAGGTGGTTGCCTCATACATGTCTGAGGCAGATCAGAAAGTCCCAGAGATAGTCTCTTACGGAAAATTTTCACATTGACGGTGGCCTCAGAGTCTCCCTCCTCCACGCTGCTGACGACACACTTGTATATGCCAGCGTCATCGATGTTGGCGTTGTAGATGGTGAGGGTGGAAGAGAAGTCATCATTCCGCACTACTGAGATGCGCTGCTGGTTGGGTGTCAGCTTCTCACCGTTAGGGGAAAACCAGGAAATGTCTTTGTATTTGGCTTCTCCTGCCACTAGGGACAACAAAAGAAAGCAAAGCTCATTGACCTGGGCTCTCAATACGTCTGCACAGAGAGAACCAAGCACAACCGGCATCGCCATACAGAAGGTAGGGCAGGGGAAGGGCTTCCAGTAGCTCAGAAGCAAGCAATGAAAATAATTCTCTCTCACTGTAATGCTCTGGTCAGCTGCTCTGCTGCAAAAGAAATGATTAGGCTGGTTTTACAATCTAAGAGAGGAACAGCCCTCACTTCAGCCACGTAGGGCACCCTGGAATCTCACAACCCAGCTCCTCCGCTGCACAGAACATCTTGAGAAATAAGACACTCTCCCTCCTTTAGAAGCGTCATATTTTCAATAAATAACCTTACTTGCAAGCCATGCTCCACTGCATACCAAGAAGGTGAAACTGCTGTGAGCAGGAGCTCCGGAACTGATCAGCTAAAATCTGATTCTGTACATAAGAATTGCTGTTAAGTGGCCCCAGGCTCTATCTCAAAGCTCGCATATCTTCATTCCCCAAAGAGCCTTTGTTATTCAGGAAAAACTACTATTATTGGAGAGGGGATTTAACTGATTCCACAATTCTCTGAATCAGAGCGTCACCGCGACAGCACTTACTCAAAGCACACTTTCATGTTCAAAGCATGGGCGTTAACAGATTTCACTGCACCCGAGCCTTCCTGCACAGAAAACATCGTTACTTGTCTCAGCTGATACGTCCCTGAGGAACTGGGCTGCTGTGAACACACTTAGCTCCCACCAATTTATTCCAGCACGGATTTGCTCCGTGTCGTGCTCTAGGACACTATCATGTCTGTGGCCCCCCATCCTCCCATTAGAAACCAGATGAGACGCTCTCAGGAGCACCCTGAAGGGTGTATGAAGATGCTGGTCTGGATGAAAATGACTTAGAATTCTGTGATGCACACTGGGCACATCTGACAAATCTGCATTGCACTGCACAGTGCAGGAAAAGAGACCGAGTGCAGTGACGAATAAACTTCGTCATGAGAAATGGAGTCTTACAGAAGCATTCCTGAGCCACAAGGAGGGGAGTCTCATCTACAGTCCCCACTAAACACTATGGGCTGCCTTTACTATCCAGCCTAATAAAATGAAAGGGAGAGAAAAGCAACCGGAAAGAAACCATAGGACAGGAAAACAACTGCTACAACTGGGTTGTGTGTCGTGGCTCACAACCTTTTCCTCGCAATCAAACAGGAAATCCTGCAGCTATACCCAGAACTAGAGCTTTTATTGCAGACTTGAAATTTTGGTGCGTCTTCCCAGCAAACCCAGATACCTGAGGATACCTAACAATTTCTCACCTTGACATAAGAAGAACTTGGATTCTCCAACGCTGATCTCTCCCTGACTTGGAACAATATCCACTTGTAGAGAGGCTAGAAAAGAAATAAGCACAGAGAAAATGGTCAGACAATAGGAGTTGTTATCATTACACACAAAAAAAAAAAAAAAAAAAAAGTAGCATTGCAATGTCAGCATGCAAAACAGCATGGGTAGCTGTGTGGCAAAGAGTGGGCTGCAAACTTCTGGAATTACCTGTGTGTTCCCGTTTCAAGGAGCTCTCCCTGCCTTTTCATCTCCTCTAATTCCCTTTTGCTTCGTTCAAAGGAAAACTCGGGAGAGAGCAGAGGGCAGGAAGTCAAAGCAGCTCCCCGCAAATGCTTATTCCGAGAGAGAAAGTGCTGACACGCAAGAATCTACTCCTTTTACACTTGATTTACCTTAGCCCAGGAACAGTGCCTAACACCAGTCGCATTCCTATAAACTAACCGCTGCTGCCAAAAGCACCGATTTGGCCTTTAACAATGTCAGTGTGTAGCTGACCACGGCTATTAAAAAGTGACAGCTTGACAGACATCCAAGTCCCTGGCGGATGGTGCTACAGCATCAAGTGGCTGGCGAAGCAGTGCAGAATACCAGTGGTGCTGCTAGGCTGGCCCTGTCTACTTGCCATCTCTCTGGGTCCTCTTGCCGTGTCAGTTCCGGGTAGGAGCCAGGACAATGGACTGCATATGCTGTGGGTCCAGACCGAAGGCAGCCCTGGCTTTTGTTTGGCCTCTGCAAAAGTTATTGAGGCTTTCTCCTCTAAAGTGTGGCAATAATGAAGGGCTGGCAGGGGAGACTAGGCACCTGAGAGCTCACCCATATTTCCCCAGGAGCCTTCTGTCGGGGAAGCCAAAGCCACAGGGAAACTAAGTAGCATCTGAGAAAAGACATTTCTCTGCATTATAACATCAAGCTCATCCGCAGTCTTCATTCTGCACCAGTGAACCTACCTGTTCACTGACAAAGGCAGGTTCAAACACTTTGCTGTCCCTACGACCTGGATGAACCGGGTACGATCCACAGCACATTAAATTACAAAAACCTGCTCCCCACGTGCTAAGCTCTGTTGTCTGCTACACAATCAAGCTACCAAACCCAACCCGGTAACTGATTTCAGTCACCGGTTAATCAGTCCTTCGGCTCTGCAGTTCAGGAAAGTGAGAGTGGTTTTTTTCTACTTTTTGTTTAACAGACACTCTGAGAGCCTATTTGCATTCTGCTTCCGAGTTCAAGCAATAAGGGCCTGTTTAGCACCCCCATAATTACGCATTACTTGCATTACAAGAAAGGCCTCTTCATAGTCACACAATAACACTTTTTATAGCTCTGCCCTCCCCCATATCTTTCATCCGGTTACAAAGGTTCCTAGCCCCCAAATACTTATGAATAATTCTGCTTTGATTTGACGAATTTCACTAATGCAGCTTAATGTTCATTTGCGGTTAAATATAATTAGTTTTGCACTTCAGCAAAAGAAAGGAGCTCAAACTAGCCCACGATTCGGGCACAAGGCAGGGAGGACGCCCCCCCTCTGGCTAAGACTAAGGCTAGCACAGCAGGCTCTACCTGATAGGCACAGAACTTGCCGCTTCACGTGAAGGAAGAGTGTGTCAGCTTCTGGGTACTGGCTCCCTGTGTCTAACCTGCCACTGACTCAAGCGAAACGGGGTACACAGGAGCTGCAGGGACCCACAGCCAGCCTTTCCCAAGGCGGGGAAGTGAGTTAGGCACACTGCTCTAGGAAACCCATCCGCCTTTTCACACCCGCTTCTGATATGTCCAAGGGAGCCGTGACCAAGTGCTCTCCGTGTTGTGAGCTGAGCGTGCAATTTCAAACGAGTGCAAACTGCTCAGTGACAGCACAGAGAACCAGAGACAGCCTTTTCCCACTCAAAGATACCCACCTTTGAGCTCCAATAGCTGTCCCGAGTCCAACTATAAAGCGTAATTTAAACTCTGGAGTTCTCCTTCCCAGCTATCAGTCTAGGAGGAATTAACTGGAATCTGGAGCCATTTGCCAGCTCCATTTTCGCAGTGGGGGTGAGATAAAGAACCCCGCAACAGAGGCATTTTCCGAGAAGATCTTTTCACACCCCACAGTTACACCTCCGTGATCAGCTCCTCCACTTTTGAATCGCAGAAGAAAATATCCCTGAACCCTGCTAAAAATGGAGCCACGCCACAAATCTAAGAGTCGCATCAATCGCTTCTGTGACAGCGAGCACAGAGCGACGCATCGCCTCTGCCGAATCTTTGCCACAGATCCCGCTTTTACTCCCACAGACGATGAATTCTTGTGATCAGCTGGATCTAAATGGCTTTCAGCACCTTCAAGCTTGATGAGACAATGTTCGAAAAGCTCGGGATGTTGTTAGTCTGCCCCGGTGCAGCAGCTCTCCCAAAGGCCCAATAAAGCAAGCGGACAGAGCACTCCTTTCTACGCGAAAGAAAGAGTCCCTGTGGCCTCAGCAAGCACAAAAGCTGACGCAGAGAGACAAGAGGCGCGACAAAGAGCTAGGCTCATCCTTTAGACAAACACGGCAGGCAGGGCTGCAAAGGATGAGGCCGGAAGTGTGGAAGGGCGATCCAAACAAGTCTGTGATTTGTAAGAACCAGCCTCTCCTCCGGCTCTTTCACCGGGGGCAGCCGCTTCTTAGTGCCCCCTGGAAGTAGCACTAAGCAGGTAGCCTGATGGCTGTGACCATGTAGAAGAGAATAACCTTGTGTAAAAGAGTACCCAAAATATCCTTCGAAGCACAGTCTTTACGTTCTCACAACTATCTCAAACACAGTCTTCAAAAACGCAAATAGACTGAAACTGAGTGAATTAGGAAGTAAAGAAAATACCGGGAGGAGGAAAGGTAAATAAAGGGTGCAAGTTAAGAAGCCAATCAAAGCTATGTGAAGCTCTGTAATTTCAGTGCTCCAACATCACGTTCACCCTGCAACAGAACAGGTGACAAAAGCCTGACTGCAACAGCACCAGAAGCTTCTCTGAGAGTACGGACTCAGTACAAAGCAACACGCCGAATTCCTTGCGATGCCTGCCGATCAGGCTACGCAATCTTCTGACATGAACACGGTGGAAACCGAATTACGCACCTATTTGCTGTTGCTTTAAAGGCAGCCCTAACTTGGTGCATCTAGAACTGGTTGGACAAGGCTTCAGTATCCACTCCAGTACTGATACGAGCAGGCATTTTCCAAAGTTGCTTATCCTGCTGCTTCATGTGGTCGGCGCAGGTTTGGTGCTGGAGAGTATTTCTCCCTCTTGCCTACATTTCAGCTAATTACCTGCAGCAACCTTCGCAGACAAAAGACACGAACCGTCCCTCTACAAACACCCATTGTAGACATCTACAGCAGGGGGAGAGAAATCTGGACCCAGCGGGCCAGATGCCTTCCTCTGGCTACAAAGAAGTTCCAGAAAGCGAAATGCGAGCGAGACAGCTGCAGCCGGGTGGGGGGAGCCATCTCCCCTTTCCTGCCTGGCAGCATGGCACACTGCACGGTAAGATTCTCATCGGACCTGAAGCTGTTACAATAAGGCTACAGTAACATACATTCATGTACCGGCACTCAGCCAAAAGACAGAACTCATCCATATTTTGCAGTGCAAGGGTCACAGCATTCCCTTGACGCTCTTAAGTTCAGTTCGCAAAGACCACACGTCTCACCTGGCGCATTTCGAGCAACGCTTCCCCCGTTTAGGCCTGAAGAGCCCCAGAGATTTCAGGAATAAGCAAAAGTAATCAGAGAAGAAAAAGCTCTCGGCTGAGTCTAAGGCACCCAGCTCTGAGCAAGGCAGCATTCGTACGGCTTGTGAATTTGGCAGGCTGCAGCAGAGGCATCCAGCGTTTAACGTCCCCAACGGCTCCACGAGACAACGCCAGGCCTCCTGTACGGTGTCACCTGGTTAGAAACACACTGACTGCTCGGGAGCGGGAAGCAGGCAGGCAGCCAGGACGGGTCTCAGCTGATGCCCTGATCCACTTCTTGCCCCAGTCCCCATGGTAACCGCTGGGCAATTTCTGCAGTGAATTGGAGGGGGGAACGTGGCTACCTCGGGGAAGGGCAGAACTAAGACTCAGAGGGGAAGTGGGAAGCAGCTGGCGATAGCGTATTTCTTTGCCGTGATTAAACGAAGTAGGCCAAGCACCATCTGGGGACGAGCTGACTGAAAACACAGCTGATAGCCAAGGGGCAACGCATTCTTGGAAGATGACTGTGATTCTTGGAAGGCAGCGGTTCGTCCTCGTGCTAAACCCCCACATCGTGGCATCGTGGCACCCGAGACCAGGAAGCACTGCCGCTGCGCAGGGGGCAGCTCCCCCCATGTACCTGAAGGACTTGGGCATCCTGCTCCCAGGCCACTCCAGGGCTTTTGACCAGCCAAGTCTGGAGACGCCAGCGACAGCCATGTCTCCCGCAGAAGCGGCAGAGCGGGCACAGCTCAGACCCCGGGCAGCGCTGGGGCTGCAGACCCCCTTGCAGTTAGCCGGCGTCTGAGGAGCAGGCCAAACCGCATCCTGCTGAGGAAAGGTAACACTTGCCTAAGCGGCTGAGACCAGGGAGCCTGCCAATCTACATAAACGCAAGCACGCACAAGCGAGGAAGGCTTTCTTCAAAGTTTAATTGGGTCAGAATTATTTGGATTCACCATGTCCAAATCCTTTGCCCTGTGTGTGCCCCTGTCCTTCGTATGCACAGGATATTTTCCAGCCTTGCTCAGAAGTGAGTTTCCTTTCTGAAGCAATCACAAGATAGACAAAAAAAAAAAACCCTCACAACAGCACTAACACCTTTTCCTAAGGTTCTACAGAAAGCATGGGAAAGCTTCCAAGAGATACCAGTAATTTTATATGGAGCGCAGTTTTCTGACTCTTCTGATGATGCTCTTGATGAAAGTTTTTTACTGCTGCGAGGTGAGATTATAAAACTAACAGGCCAGCTATTTGCCACAGCAGATATTTTCCTTCGCCTAAGGCTGAGCATGCCAAGAAGCTTTGTAGAGCCATTAAATCAGAGCAGGGACAATTTTACTTAAGAACTACAGGAGCTGTGCCCTTCTACTGCAAAGCAAAGACAAGTGGGTAACGCTGCACATGGGTATACGTAAGAGTGCAGAGAAGATGTGACCATCAGAATTTGTAAAACTCCTCATGATTCAAGTGCAACCTTGTTACAGCTACTTTATCTCAGAAGTTCTGCTGAGAAGCACTAATCATCAGAAAGACACGCTCCTCTGGGCAAGAGAGCTATTGCCCACTCACAATGCATCAGTAGCTGGCAAGCGTGCAAGAACGGAGGCGCTACGTGTGCCGCTAACATTCTTAGAGATGACATTCCTTCTCCAAGACGGACAACTGGGGGCTTCGGCTGCTTTCCAGCACCAGGACAAATGCGCGGAGAAACTGTGAAAGCCTTACGTGCTGGGGGAGGAATCAGCTACACAATGTGTGGCAACCCCTCCAGCAAAGGGCTAGTATCTAAAGTAGCAATAAGACAAGTTACACAAAGATGCTGCCTATGCCTCTCCTTTAAGAGCAGATCAAGCTACCAAAGCCTTAGGGTGCTGCTCGGAAAAACACTGAAAAATCAGTGATAGGCAGCAATCTGACACTCCACTTGACACTTTCTAAGCTTAACAGCAGTTAAGGGAGTTCACTACTCCCTTAGGGGAGTAATAATAGCTAGGAGCCCTGAATGACGTGGCCCGATTCTCTCCCATCACGTATTCTCACTGTTTATTTCCTCTCGATGACTCTCCAAAATGCCAACGTAAAGCACAATGTAAAGCACAAAATACACCAGAGCAGCAACCAAGATGTTCAGAATACAGGAGCTTCAATTCAGGATTACGTGCAGATTTTTCTAAAGAGGTCTTCCTCCTTCAGGCCCCATGGAAAATCTCAAACCTCAATTCTTATGTAGTTTGGCAAGGGGCCTCATCTTTACTGAGTTGGTACTGAGCAGCCCTTGTCAATATATATTCGATGTCCGCTATGCACGTTAACAAATATCAGATCTTTTCATAGAGTTGTGTTCCCTAAATAGGAGAAGAGGAACTGACACGAAGGATTACACAGACTAGAGCTGCAGCTAAGCTCTTTAGGGCAGGGAATTTTCTTCTGTTCCACATTTAAAGAGCACTTAGGGCAGCAGCATCCTTAGGTCCGTAATTGCGGCCCTTATGCTCGGTTACACCGTGGAAGACAACCGGGTCCAGTAGCTGGTCTCTGACGGCAGGGACTGTGAGTATGATAGCAAGGTTTGACCTGGTAAACCAAGGAATGACAACCTCCCTGGACCACTGAAGGAACATTTTCAGTTCCTCTGCAAAACCCTAGGATGTAACTAAGCCCTCACGCCAAAAGGGCAAATGAGACTGTTTCTCTAAACATAACAGTTTCCTGCTTAAACTATTCCTCCCCGCTCCACCTCCTCTTTGGCCACAACTATAGTGTTGTATCATGAAGAATTTGAAGAAATACTAACGCAACCAGTCACGGCTTATAAAACAAAGCAAGACGTTCTAAAAGGCTGAAGCGCTAACTGCAATAAAGTTCTGCTTATTGCTCCTGCAAGAGAATAGTGCTCTGAACTTGCTAGCCTTCAGCTAAAAGAATCTGCAATCGAACCCGTTTCCCATCTGCTCAGCCAGCTCAAGCAAATGCCAACCAAATGAATCCCAGGCGAGGAATTAATTCCAGTTTACATCACATTAATATTGCTTTTGCCAGCAAGGTTAACAACACTTGACTAGTCTTAATACAGAAAATGCTCTGCCCTCCCTGCCTTCTTCAAGACCTGCCAGAGCCAGCAAACATCCCAATGAGAGGCCGACGTCTTTTAGCAGGGCCAGCGAGCCAGCCCGAGGCTATCTCAGATGAAGACAAAAGTTCGGTAGGAATAACAGAAATTCAGCTTTCCTCATTTATCTTTCGTTTCAAGAAAAAGACAAAGAAAATGTTCTCCGGAGTGCTGCAGAGTGAAAAGTCATTAGCCAGCCAATTCCAAACATTTCCTTGGGCGTACAGCAGTTGCTTATCTGCCTTGCTGCCCTAGGATATGCACTGACGGTGTACCGGTGAATGCACCAGACACCAGAGCCGGCACTAATTCTTTCCAATTTCTGCATGTACAGCTTTCAGCTAAGTACTCACAGCCTGATGAGCTCTTCACCACACCAGTACCTACCTAAAATCAGTAAGAATGGATGACAGCTCTTCTGTGTGCGTCTCTGCTGTAGGTAAGGATCTCCTGGGCAGTTCGTGCAGAAGCGGTCTCCCACTAAGCATGTGGATCCGAATGGCTCCACTGCACGCGCATAATCGGCCAGTAAAGATGAACGGCATCTCTCCGCAAAGACCTTCCAAAAACATACACGGGATAACAGGCACCGCATCAAGGGCAACCTAGGAATGATTTTAGCAGACACCAGCAGAAGTGGTTTCGCCACTTTCCTTCCAAGGCAAACATAACATCATTTAGCTGTTTTTTTTGACTGAACCATGAAAGGTTACTGCAACTGCTTAGGGGGTTTTCTGTTGTTGTTGTTTTTAATGAAAACCGGACAGTGGAATTCCATTAAACGCAATAAAGCTCGCTCACTACTGAAATGCCGCGGGCTCATCGATGGGTGCCGCTGTGCAATGGAAACCGCGTTCCCGGCTGGATGACACTGCTGTGGCAAGAGCAGCGTTCATCTGCAGTACGTGGCACGGGCAGAACAAGCCACAGGAGGGCGTGTGCATCCTGCGGCACAGGACACTGGGGAGCCTGCTGTGCTGAGTCACAGAGCGGCAGGAGGACGCGGCTAGAACTAAGGCCAGCTCACCGAGGCTGGCAGAAACAGCGAGGCGAGGCGAGGCGAGGCCGAAAAGGAGCTGCAAAAGAAGCCAGAGCAAATGTACGTTGCAGAATCCAACTCCAGGCGGATAAGCAACGAGCCATAAAGCCTTTGGCGGCAACAGGGAGAAATGCACATCTCTCAGGACAAGGCCCTCTCTGTTCGGATGCCCAGTGCTCGGCGCCCATCCTTGCAGCCGCCAAAGAAATGGCAATCCACCTCACCACTACCACCTGCTGGCTCCTTAACATTTATTGTAAAGGTCAACGCGTGCCTCTCATGCCTCAAGTCCATGAAGTGTTTGGGATTAGTGCCGGTTGTAAAGAATAGGTTTTCAGAGACTTCGCCGACCACTCGCAAAATGAAAATACGAGCTAATCATGTACATCAAGGCTAGCCATCTCACAGCACGGAAAAGTCTGTGTATTCAGACATCATCCCCTCAGGCCTGCCCATCAAGCAGGTGAAGTGCCACTACGTCATTGCCCACTCAAACTAGGACTCGAGCCAGCTTCCTGGACGGTACCTAGAAAGACTGTACATTGCTCTTTTTCCTCCGAGACTCCTAAGACCAGAAAGGTACACTGTGCTGTGCTCTGGAGCACTTCTAAAACAGTCCCTGCTTTAAAAATTACCTCTTTCAGCAGCTAAGCCTGTGTCTGCTGCACTTACCCAAGCAAAGCCTTAGATTCCGGGCCACGAGAACACGAATGAAATGATCATAGCTTGCTCCTCTTGCCAGATGGCAAGAAGATAGCCTCACCAATACCTCATTTAGGATGCCTACCATTTGGGGAAAGGCACACGCCTCAAGTGCATTTGCAAACTCCTCCAGGATGGGGAAAGATGAAGAGAAATGCCCTTCAACTTCCCGGCTGCTTCCACCAAATACATGCATTACCATCTCCTCTACTCCTCTCAATCCATTCTCAACCTACTGCCTTCTGCCCTGTCAGGACAGCAAATCACCCATGGGCCTCAACCTCAGAAAAGCTTTTCTATATAATGCCCTAATATTGCTCCTCTATACTCCAAGCAGCCAATGTTGAATTCCTATGATTTTGGCTGCAAGCCCTGCAACTGCCGATGGCTTTAAAAAAAAAAAAAAAAAACCCACTGACTTCTGTAATCCAGTGATGAGGTTTAAAAACCAAACCTACTGCTTTGTTTGCTTTCCCTCGCCTTTAGATAGATTTTTGTCCCCTGCGATTTCTTTTGCAGGAAGACTTGAAAGCCGGACCTAACTGTACCCTACCGAAAAAGCACGGGAGAGCTAACAAGAACATTTAAGAAGAAGAGCGTGGGATTAGTGTCATTATTCCATGTCACAACCTAGCACAGTGCTAGGGCGCTGACAAAACTCTGCAGCTTTTAGGGCTATACAAGCTGCGAAAGCTTGTAAAACCCTATCCTCTCTGTCACTAGCTCTGCTGTAGTAAAAACATTATTTTTAGGGTTCTTGCAATCTTTGTAACGCTGGTAACCAAATGCAGGCTGCCCACTAACCGCTCTACTCCCCTCCCATGCCATTTGCGGCTGGTTCCCCCATGATTAATTCTACCCCTACGGGTGCTGGGATATAAATCTGGAAAAACTGGGAAAACAAAAATTATAGTGCAGCACCACTCCATCCAAACTGTGCCTTTCACATGGAAGCAAGGCTAAACAGAGTTTTGAATTTTTCCTTGCTAAAGCAATCTCACTGTCTCGATGCCTTAAATAAAATAGCTTTTTTTTTTTTT